>JAVSCE010013625.1:0-40230 GCA_032199065.1 Smutsia gigantea
CCTTCTTATTCCTCCTCCTCCATTCTTTCTATAACAGGTGTTTTATTCTTTGCCTTTAGTTGGTATTTGGATGGTCTACTTTCTTTGCTATGATTTTTTTTTTCCTCTGGTGACATCTTTTTAGCCTTAGGTGTGCTTCCATCTAGAGCAGTCCATTTAAGATATCCTGTAGTGGTGGTTTATGAGGCGCAAATTCTCTTAACTTTCGTTTATCTGGAAATTGTTTAATCCCTCCATCATATTTAAATGATAATCGTGCTGGATACAATATTCTTGGTTCGAGGCCCTTCTGTTTCATTACGTTAAATATATCATGCCATTCTCTTCTGGCCTGTAAGGTTTCTGTTGAGAAGTCTGATGATAGTCTGATGGGTTTTCCTTTGTAGGTGATCTTTTTTCTCTCTCTAGCTGCCTTTAATACCCTGTCTTTATCTTTGATCTTTGCCATCTTAATTATTATGTGTCTTGGTGTTGTCTTCCTTGGGTCCCTTGTGTTGGGAGATCTATGAGCTTCGGTGGACTGCGAGACTACTTCCTTCCCCAGCGAGGGAAAGTTTTCAGCAATTATTTCTTCAAAGACACTTTCTATCCCTTTTTCTCTCTCTTCTTCCTCAGGTAATCCTATAATGCGAATATTGTTCCGTTTGGATTGGTCACACAGTTCTCTTAATATTCTTTCATTCCTAGAAATCCTTTTATCTCTCTCTGCCTCAGCTGCTCTGTACTCCTGTTCTCTGTTTTCTATTCCATTAACAGTCTCTCGCATCTCATCCATTCTGCTGTTAAGCCCGTCGATCGCTTGTCTGATTTCTGTATTGTCTTTCCTCAGTTCCCTCACTTCCTCCCTCAGCTCTTGCACATTTCTCTGTAGGTCCATCAGCATGGTTATGACTTTTATTCTAAATTCTTTTTCAGGAAGACTGTGCAATTCCATCCCTTCAGACTCCTCTCTGGGGTTGTCTGGTTGATTTTGGTCTGAACCATCTTCACTGTCTTTTCATGGCTGTATAATTTGGTCACTGATAGTTGCCACGTATGTCAGCTGGGCTCTTTAAGACTTTAAAAAGAGAAGAAAAAAAAAAGAGAAAAAAAAGAAAAAAAAGAAAGAAAAAAACAAAAACAAAACAAAAAACAAAACAAAAAAACAAAAAAAAATGCCCACCGGATGTAGATTCTGTGGGAATGCTCTAGGTGGCGCTATTGCCCCACTATTCCACAGCTGTGACTGTGCCGCTCCGCAGGGCCCTTTATCGCTCTGGCAGGGGTGGGAACGAATAGGAGGCTATTGATCTCAGTGAGAAGTGTTAAGTATGGCTACGCTTCCTCAGTCGCCAGCTAAGGCGTCTGAAACTCCCCAGGACTCCCAGCCTGCTGGGCTGAGTGTGCTGGGCGATCCGGCTCCTCCGCTGGGCTCCTGTCTCTTTAAGACCGCTGAGAAAGCGCGCCTTTTTTTTTTCCTTCCCGGGAGCCGGCTGCAAGCACCCTGGCGCGTTCCCCGCTCAGATCCTGCCCCTCTGTCTCTCCAATCTCCGCTGCACTGCGCAATGTGGGTCAGCGCTCCCCGCGCAGATCACCGGGGCTGGCTACTTCGCGGGGTGCGCTTCCACTCCCTCCCGGCTCTGAATCCTCTCCTCCCGCCGGTGCGCTGGGGTGGGGGAGGGCTCGGGTCCCGCCGGGTCGCGGCTCCGGATCTTACCCGCCTCTTGGGGTGCCGAGTGCTCTCGGGTGTAGCTGCACGCTGTGCGCTTTCCTGTGTATTCTCGTCTCTCTTTTAGGAATAGATGTATTTTCTGTGTTTTCGCAGATAAATATAGTGTTGGGAGGAGATTTCTGCCGCCCTGCTCACACCGCCATCTTCCCGGAAGTCCCCTATGGGCCTCAAAATTACCTCAAAGAACGGAAAGGGTAGGCCTGCAAGGGGATCAGGGAATGTCTCAATTTGAGATTTGAGGAGGAAAATGCCAAGAGTTTTGGCCCAGGCTCTTCCCTGAAATCTGTCAGCACTCCGAGGACGGGCTGTCAATGACGGCAATAACACACCCACTGCTCTGCAGACCAGGAGGACTTCAGGGCTTGCCTCCCTCCTGCGCAGGGACAAATGGTTGCGGATGTGGGAGTTAAAGCCCATTGCATGCAGCTCACCCTCACATGAAAATGCCCTAGCCCAGATTTATAAAAGAGTCTTAACATGAGACTTTATTTTTCTCCCAGTGTTCTAAATTAACCAGCTGGAAAGAAGTGCCATTCTATTAAGTGCTTTTTAAATGAGGGATTTGCTTTCTTAATGGAAAAATCTGCATTTCATCAAAGGGATGGAAAACAATACTCTCCACTAGTTCACTTGATACAAATCCCTGCACCACAACAGACCCAGATACATGCTTTTGTTGATCGTCTTCAAGACAAAATAAAGCAAGGGGTTTTAAGAGGCTTGCCTAACCAGGGCCTATAAGCTGCATTTTGTGGTATCATAATGAAAACAGCAGGATTCAAGTTAAACCAGAGAATTTTACACGGCTGCTTGGCATGTAGAAGGTATTCAATTAATTCTTGTTGAACAGTGAGTTTCGAAACCAGTACTAAAGCAATTAGTCTAGAAATATCTCTGACACAATACATTTACATTTAACTCTTGAAACACAGAATTTATGAATGAATACAAAATTAACTTCATTTACACTGGGAATGAAGTCAACTGCACTGGGGGGAAATGGTACGAGAGGGGCAGGAGGACTTTTAAAGTGCAGTGATCTGAAGATGATAAATTCCAGCACTGACATGTTTTGCTTTACTCTATATAATACAGCTAACGTTTATGGTGCTATCCTGGCTCTGATACAGGAAAGGACGGACACCAAACACAGAGAAGCGAAGAGGCAAAGTCTGGGGAAAACTAGCCATGTGCTCCCAAGGGTGATCTCCCAGGAGAATCACAAAGGACATGCCAGTCCCCACCACAACACATCCTGGATGCGACAGCACATGTAAACTGTTGCCAACCAGAGGCGCTCACTAGGGATTGTTCCCAAGATTTGGACTGGGGGCTGGTCACATTGCAGCCTCTGCTTGGCACACACCCAAACACAAGACTCTCAGAAAGAAAGCAGGTGTTCAACATGTCACATTGTTTGTATAAGCAGTTTAGGTACAGTGAGCCGCTCTTATCAGCTCAGGGTGGGACCTTCTCAAAATCTAAGTTCCCAGACACCAGCCGACGGCCAACCCTGCAGGCCTCTTCATGGATAGAGGTTAGGCCTGCTGTGTGAGCTCTTTTCTGCACAGACACCATCAGTACAATACCAATAATCATGATAGTGACATTAAAGTTTAATGGGTTATCCCCCCTAAGCTTAATGTCTCATCTCTTTCTTTAATCACTATGTCATTAGTATTTATGAAGCCCTCACCACATGCCAGGCACACGGTTTAAGTCATGTAATTTTCACAGTAAACCTAAAAATCAGGTCATGTTTTTGTCCACATTGTATGGATGAAGACATTTAGAACCAGTGGAGTTACGTAACTTGCCTAGTCTCACCACTGATAATTGGGAGTTCTGGAATTGGACCAGCAGGGTCTAACTCTAAAACAGGGGCTCTGGGGAGAGTTCTTAGAAGTTTCACCACACATCCTCCCTTTCTTTAAATGCAATCATCAGAAAACTTACACAGACACACCCACACACCTCTGTATCTCTCCATGTTCTATTGGGAGCTGACAAACACAACCAGGTGCAGAGCATCCTGCAGCCTGGCTTTCAAATGCATATTGAAATAAATGAATAATCAAGCATAGCAGCTGAATGTCTAGCATTTATGGACCACACCCTTAAATGTTAACATCATGTTAATTTTTGAAACTCAGTAAAAAGAGTCTTATGCAAGAAACCTGGGCCAGTCACACCAATTAAGTACTTTATTTACCTGCCCACTTGGACCCTTTGTGAATTGTTTTAGTATTTTTCAGTTAAGAAGACAATATCTTATAAAGTGATGCACACATTCATCACTTTTCGAGTCCTTACCATGTTCAGAGCACCAGATTATTGCTTAAAAAAAAAAAAAGCAAGAGTCACAAGCAATCAAAAGTGTGTCTGAGGCCTGCCTACCTGGTGTTCACAGGCCCCCCTGTAGCTTGGCTTGTGCTGTCAGCAAGATTTAATTTGTCAGAGAGTCACATTGGTGATCCCAGTGCTTTTGGAAAAAGGCCATCTGTCCTAGAGATGTCGCAAAGCGAATGCAGGACCCTGCATCTGGTTGTGAAGCTGGTAACATCCTCAGGGCAGGGCAGAAGGCAGGTTTTGACAAAGCAAAATCAAAAAGCATGAGGCTGCCAGGAAACTGAGTTGAAAAGATTCCAGAAAGTATGAAATTTAAGGAAATGGTAATTATTTGCTTCTTTGTAATTGATTCTTTAAGGCCTCTATCCCAAGGTGCCAATAATACCTAACATTTAGATGATACTTTACTGTTTTTTTCAAAGTGCTTTCCCATATATCATCTCAAACCCTCCTCATGGTACCCTGGGAGGGAGGCCAGATCTGTATTATTATGCTCATTTTGCAGATGAAATTCTAAGGTGTAAGGATAAGGTGACTTTCCCAATACCTCAGGACTAGTGACTATGGTCTTTAAATCTTGGACACTGCTTCTCAATCTTTAATGTGCAGACGAGCCCCCTGGAGATCAGTAGGTTCAGTAGGTCTGAGATGTGGTCCAGCCTCTCATTTCTAACAAGCTCCCAGGTAAGTCAATAAGATATCAGAATGCAGAATGAATTACTTTTAAATTGATTATTTTTCTTATTGGGAAATGAAACCTACATTCACAAAAGAGTATAAAAATGCCATGAATACTTAACAAGTTGTTACGAGGCAAATGCCATGTGACCTTACTATCCAGGTAAGAAATAGAACATTACCTGAAGTGTCCCTTCCTGATCATTAACCTCCTTCCTCCTGGGAGGAAACACTGTCTTGACTTTTGTGATCATAATTATCTTGCTCTTCTTCAAGATACTGAATTTTTGAGGTGATGCTTTTTCACTGGTCTCGTTCCTTATACTTTGGAGTCACCAGTTTTCCCCCCATGATAATAGTACACAGGCCAAAGGGACAGATCTTGTCTTTGGAAATCTTTAGTAGGAGAATGTCCCTTAGAGTAGTGCAACAGGGGAGTGCTCTGCAAAAGGGTGCAGAAGCAAAGGATACCAACCCCCCCACACACACAATACTAACTTTAGGAATGTAGTGTCTGGGAATAAATGGATCCTGGATCTTTGCTACTGTATCAAGTCAATATTTAACAAATCAGTTATAGTTGCTCAAAGTCTATTACTGAATGGCCAGATAGATAGATAAGAAATGCCAGTATTCAGGGGAGACAGTAAAACAGAAGAGGGGAGTGTTATTAAATGTGCTATGGTCTTGGGTGGTCTTGCTCATGGAGGTTCCAATTCCCTAGACCTCGTCATTCCTGATTTTCAATAAAACATATTTTCCTAAATCCCCTGCTTGTAAATGTGGATCTTTGCTTCGTTCTGCCTGCAGTGTGATTAAAAATTGGGTGGGTGGCATATTACTCAAAGGGGCAAGAGCATTCAATCTGACTTCATTTTGCTCAGCACCAGCTCCCCAGGAAGCCTTGGTGTAGGAAAAAGAAGGATTGAAATTTCCCAAATGGCTTGTAAATGGCATGGGGATGGAAAACAGAGAAGGCTTAAAAAGGCTCATGCTTCTCTATACACCAACCCTTCCCCGTGCAATCTGTACTTTGTGCGTACCAGTCAGCAATTGCTTTATCACAAACTATCCCGAAATTCAGTGGCTTAAAACGACTTGCAACTTCTCCTGATTCTTTGTTTTGGCTGGGAGGTTCCTGCGCTGGTCCTGCCTGGGCACACTTCAGCTGGAGAGGCAGCTGGGATGCAAGGATCGACAAGGGTTCACACACACAGCTGACAATTGGTATCGGCTGTTGTCTGGGGCACCTCAGATTTCCTCCACATGGCAACTCATTTTTAACTGTTTGTCCCAGGGTAGCTACACATTCAGAATTTTGGGGATCCAGCTGTTAAACCACTGGTAGCTTGAAGTCAGCCACAGTGGGAGTGCCTACACTACAAAGATCGGCAAACGCTATAAATCAGGTCTTCTTTTTCCGGAGTGCTGGTTTACGAGGACACCACTGCCTGAAGAGCCCATATGATGTGTGTCCTACCGAACCTGTATGATGTGCGTTCTCAGTGCGTATTTGTGAAATTGAATCTTTGGTTAAGATGTAGAGGGTTACAAACGATGTCACAGTCTGATTATCGAAAATGTCAAAGAACTTGGAAAATGAGGAGACTAAATCCAATATAGGTGAGTTTGTTTGGGAGATATGATATGATTTCTAAACACACACACACACACACACACAAACACACACACACACACACACACCCTACATACTGCAAAGTCAGCAGCTCTGGTCACTCAAGCTGTTACGGTGGTTTTTTTTGGATAATAGTTTCTGATTCTGGCATAAATATGTAATTGTTTACTTACATAGCCTGAAATACAAATGTGATTGAGTTTCCCACAGGACTGTATCCATGAAGCTGCACTGACGGGGAATCTGAGAGAGATACAAAGTTGAGGAAGCAGCAGGACATTCAGAAGCACACCTCTCTGCTCTGTTCCTGGGTCTTCTTCTTCATCCTCACTGTGCTGTGTTCGGTACCTTTGCATTTGTCGCACTGTGACCGCCTCTGCACACATCCCTACCTCTTCCGGCATCGACTAGAGTGTCTAGTTGGTCTGTGTCTCCCTGGATTTGTTTGGGGTTTCCTCAGATCTCTATCTGGTGAAAGAGGAACATGAGCAGGGCTGGTTAGTTGCTTTCTCACAGTTCGCCGGGCCACTTAGCTGAGCATTTTCCCTGCGCCCTGAAGCACAATGGGGAACATCTCACCACTTACCTGCTGTGTATCCAGGGGTGGTTTGCACCCTGAGAACTGGTTAGGTTCCAATCAGAACTGAGACCGTCAGATGCTTATGACACCCTTTCATTATCATCCTAGCTAACTTTTTGGCTTCTTCTGTTGGTTTTCTTTTTTTCCTTTTTTGACCAACCAGAAAAAAATAACGAACAAAAGCAAAGTACACAAACATATTCTCTTTTTAACTGTGTTCCAAAACTCTCTCTCCTCATTTGGCTTTCTTTCCTCTGCCCATCCTTAACTGTTACTGTTCCCCAAGATTTTCTCTTCTGACCGCTGGCTTCTGCCTCCTCGGACTTGCTGGGTGGTCCTGGGTTGTTTAATCCACTCCCGACTACTGTGAAACTGATGACCCAGCCCAGGCAGCCACAGACTCATGTCCTCACCACCTTCTGGGCATCTTCACTGCAATACCCCAAAGGCTCCCAATGCTCAGTGCATCCTTATCTGGACTCACTGTCTATTCCTTAATTAACAGGAGTCATTCTGGTCATTTTCTCTCACCTTAAAACAAATCCTATTGATTCTACCTACTTTAGATATCCACTGCTGAATAACAAACCACTCTCCAATAACAAACCACAGTGATTTATTTCTCATGATTCCATGGCCTGGCTGGGTGTCGCTCTGCTGTTTCGCCTGCACTCATTAATGTGCCTGTACACAGCCAGAGACTTAGCTGGGCTGGGAGGTCCAAGATGGCCTCGCTTGTGAGTCTGGCAGTGGACGCTGACTATTGGGTGTTAGCTAGAAAGCCTCAGTTCTCCCCATGGCTTCATGCTCCCCTGGGCTAGACTGGCCTCCTTACTTCAGAGTCCCAGGGCAATGCTCCCAACACGGCCAGCAGAGGCTGCCAGGCCTGTTAGACGTAAGCCTTAGAATTCTCATGTCACGTCGGCTGACTTTATGTGTCAGGCCAAATCACAAGGCCAGCCCAGATTCAAGGAGGCAGAAAAATGGACTCCACGCCTCAGTGAGAGAAGCAATGAGGTCACACTGCAAAGGAGCACACCTTCTGGGATGGAAGGAATCTGCGGCATTTAACAAACTACCACATTACCATGAGGATTATGGAATTCGTTCTATGTCCAGGTCTATCACAGTCTGACCTACATTTTAGCAAGATAACTCTGGTAGTTCATACATAGTGGATTTGAAAGGCCAGAGACTAAGGGTAGGAAGCCTAGTAGGGAGTTTGTTTCAGTGGGCAGGGCATTATTCGTAGGATAAAGATGGGGAGTGAGACATGTAATAATATATACTGCCTTCTATCGTTATTTAACTTCTTAATTTGTGTTAGCTTTGCTTTCCTTATTAGATTTTAAATCTGTGAAAGGTCTAGTGATAGGAGGTCAGTCACTCAGGAAACTGACACGTGGATCTGTGTCATGTGAGAAGGGAAACAAATTCACCAAAGAAAGCACAAAAGGAGTTAAGCTGAAGTGTGATAAGCCTTCTTAAAAATACACATACGAAGGGGGTATTCCTGAAGAAGAGTGTGGTAGCTACCGCGTTTTGTTGTTGAGAAGCAGCGTCCCCGTCGAGCACCACATTCCCCAGCCCTCTCGATGGAGCCATGTGACTAGTTCTCAGAAATGGAAAGGGAGTGGAAATGATATCATCTGGCTAGGGTAGTTAGGAAGAGATGCACATTCCCCTCCTCTCGCTTTCCTTCCTGCTTGCTTGGCATAGAGGACGCCGAGGGCCCCAGGCTGACGCGTCCTAGGATGAAAGAAGCCTGGGTCTCTGATCACCCCTTGATGAAAACCTGGTCCCCGGCCCCTGACGAGGCACCTTGGCACTGGGCTGCTCTCGCTGAGCAACACGTCGATTCTCCTGTGGCAAGCCACTGGAATGTGCAAGGTTATTTGTTAAAGCAGTATATTTAGTTCGAATTCTCCAGAAAAACAGACCCAGTGGGATGCGTGCCATCATCATCTGTTGAGGGATTTACTTTAAGGAATTGGCTCATGTAATATGGTAGATGGCAAGTCCAAAATCTGCAGGGTGGGCAGGCAGGCTGGAGATCCGGGAAGAGCCGACATTACGGTCAAGCCCAAGGGCCATATGCTGGCAGAATTCCCTCTTGCTTGGGGAAGGTCAGATCGTCAGCTGACTGGACGAGGCCTCCCACGTCATGGAGGGCAGCCTGCTTTACTCAGAGGCAAGCGATTTAAATGTTAATCTCATCTTTAAAAAACCCTCACAGAAACATCCAGAATAATTTTTGACCACGTATTTGGGCACAACAGCCCAGACAAGTTAATCACAAGCAGCTAGCATTTCTTTAATTTACATCAAGATGTGTTGAGAATAGCAGCCAACTGACACGGAGATGGCCTGTTTCTCATTCCCCTGTCTTCACTCAGAGGCGGTACCTACTCTGGTAAAGGAAGACGTGTTCTTTTCAAATAAGCTCAAAACTTCAGACTTTCTACAAAAACGTGATACATTTGCAAAAGCACTGGAGGGTATACTATAATCATTACACCGCCACCCATCATGTGTGCATCAGAAAAGACATAGTCATCCGAGTTTCAATAATTCTGTCTAGAGTCAAGCACAGTGAAGACCATAGCGGAGGAGCCTGCCTGACACGTCCATCTTCAGCGGAACTAAGCGGCATGTTATTCTCGTGGTGAGGGGCTCTTAGAGTGAGATCGCTGCGGCGACTTTCATGTCTTGGTTTTTATTATGAAGCTTGTGAGCAGAATAGTAAAACGGGACTAAACAGAGGATGGCTATACACTTGTAGCTCAGGAAACAACCACCTTCCCTTTGGCACCAAGAAGATCGCTCACCATGTCTTACAGGAAAGAAGCAGAAGGGAATTGGTATTGTTTCTTAATATTTATGAAATAGACAAATTGTATAGCTCTGAAATTTGCTATAACCAACATTCTGGCCAATACCCTATTATCATCTAGGTAATTTCATGAAGCCCACCCTCACCACCCCAGGGCTCTTTATTCAATAAGTATGTTTTCATTTATTCAACAAATATCAACTGAACATCTACTATGGGTATAATACTGTAGCAGGATTGTAAAGGATTCAATGAAGGACAAGTTTATAGTCTCATATACCTCAACAGACTCTTAATATATGATTTCCATGTATGGTGTGTGTGTGTGTGTGTGTGTGTGTGTGTGTGTGTGTGTGTGTGTGTGTTTGCTCTTAGAGGATAGTGCTATCCTACTTCAGCCTTGTACTCTTCCTCTACTGTCCTTGTTTGGAGTATCTGAACTCTCTCTTTGCCTGAGACAGGCAGAAGGGGGCCAGTTTTCTGGGTCTCCTCTCTGGAAGGCCTCAGTCTCTCTGAACTTTGAATTGTAATGCAGTCACACACTCACTACAGGGACGAAGGGAATAGGGAAATCTTCTCACTTGTGGGGTTGAGGAGAGAGTACCCAGCAGCCTGTGGCCCTTTCCCCAGTTCCTCTTAAACAAGAGCCCCTCCCGATTCTAGAAGGAGATCACGGCAGGTGTGATGTGGGAGGAAGTCTTCCCACTTGTTAACTTGCAAAGGATCTTAGCAAATCCAGACCATGGGGGACGGCCCACCCCACAGACATAGCTTGGCTGGTGCATGCTGGAGACTAGATTCTGGGACAAGAAAAACACCTGTCTGTGGTCTCCCTCTCCTCTTTCCTCCCTCTTTTCCTATCACTGGCTCTTAGAGCTTCGTAGGGTTTGGAACCATGAATCTGGAGCAAATCTTCCCTGTTAGCAGTGTTGGACGGATACCCAAGCTCTCAGCCCACAGGCTGGCAGTCCCTCAGGCGTTTCTCATGCCTCAGAGAGGAGGAGACAACCAGGAGGAGATGTCTTACCTCACAATATGGAGCAGCTCTTGGTTTATTTATGAGACTGAAAAGTTTATATTAAACTTTAGGTATTTTTGTTGAATTACACCTTTAATAATTGCTCTGACTAGGCTACAGTTCCAACATCCCAGCTCACCCGTTCTTGCTCCCAAGTTTAACTGCTGCTTTTTTACCCCATCTGGCTGAGCCTCAAAAGGGTGGCCTGGAGAGGCAGGAGGAGGGTGGGATTTTCCCTCCTCTTGCCACATAAACAAGGAAGTGAAGGAGGTCTCTGTACTCTCTGAACTCCAAGCATGAAATGTTCTGAGTCTAAGCATTTATAACACTTGGCTGGGATTAAGCATGGAAAGCTTTCTTTCTCATGCCAATTAAGCATGAGCCTCCATGATGCATTTTGGGGCTGAGGTTATCACTGTCATTATACTTCAGTTCATGTACTGGGTGTTCTAAAAAGCTTGAATAAACAGCAGTAATAACACAGCACCTGCATTTACATTATGCTCCAGTCACCATACCATGTACTTTCATGTAGAACCTTTAATATTTCCAATTATTCTCATTTTACAGTGGAGGAAACTGGGACACAGAGAGGTCAAACAAACAAACAAATGAACAAAAACCTTTCCAAGGACACACAATAGGTCAGAAGCAGAATTCAAACTCAGGGCTTTCATTTTGCCCAGGCGCTCTGAATCCACTCCACTGTCTGATAGGAGAACATGCATCAACTTATACCTTAAACCCTCCTGATGAAATTTGCTTTGTATGGGGATCTGGTGAATCCTTTCATCAAATAAACAATACTTAGTCTGCATGTAAATCCAGACTATATATATGTAATATACAGCATGTGTGTGTGTAAGACATAATTTTTGGCATGTTTAAGGTGAGCTACAATGTTCAGTCTTCCTACTAGGGAAAGTACAGATGTTTGAAAGAATGTTAAAGAGGACCTTGTTCATTCCTTTGCAGATATTTATTCTCTGTGGGAATACAAAGATGAGAAAAGCAAATAGTCCCTGTCTGCATGGAGTGAGCTGTTTTTGGCTTCCTGGAGCCAGAGACCCCTAAGTATTTGGGCTGCAAAAAGTCAAGAGTTTAAAAAATTTTTCTTTTTCTGCTTGTTTGATTTCTCAATGTAAAAATGAAAACAAAGCACACATTATGAGAATATAGAATATAAGAAGTTAGTTTCCAGTATTGCCAGCCCCAAAGAAACAATCAGAGTTATTTATAAACGAAAAATTTAATTTTAAATCCCTTTCTCCAATGGGGGAACAGAGGGTATGAGCTGCTAACTTCCCTGGCCTGGCGCAAGCAGCCCGTAGGACTTGCGGAGACGCTCTTACCAGGCAGTTCCAGCAGAATCACAGCTGAAAGTAAATATGAAACAAAACTCTGGCCAGAGGGTCTGACAAAGGCATTTTTTTCCCTCTGCCCTGTTAATTTATTTTCATGAAAGGATGCCAAAGACATTTAAAATTAGGATTGTTCTAGAAAATCCAGGGTGAATGGACACCAGATGTATAAGAGGAATCAGGGCACACCACAGTAAACTCTGCTCAGTGGAGAAACGAAAACTCTGTACTGATATTTAGAAAATTAAACTAAAACAACCCTGAAATTCAACATGCTGGCCTTCATAGGTTTTATAGGTTTTCAATTTACCTTTTTTTATTCACAGCAAAGGAAAAACAGTCAAGTGCTCCTTGGCTGAATTTTTAAATTTTGCTTTCAGTTTCTGCTATTTCAGTTCCTGTTATCTTGCTTTGAAGTGCACTGGAGTGGAGCGGCCCTCATGGGTATACCAGGCCATGCTGAAAAACTTTGCATCACAGGCAGCGAAAGATATTAATAATGTGAGGTCAGCACAGTCTGCATTTAGGAAACCGTAAGAACAGAACACAAAGATAACCCTGGATCCATGGTACAAAGCATTTTTCGAAAATGCTTTACTGCCAAAGGGTGGTAAGGGTTTTTACAAGGGCTATGAAGAAACATATTTAAGTTAATAAAGCTTTTTATTGAGTGTTTACTGTGTTTTACAATGTGCTTTACATCTACTAACTCACTTTATCTTCAAAACAACCCTATAAAGAAGTCACAACTATAATCCTCCCATTACAAATGAAACAACTGAGGCACAGAGCAGCTCAGGGACTTGCCCAGGGGGAGGGGGAATGGCAGAGACGGAAGCGGACCCCAGGCAGGTGGGCACCAGGGCCCCGGTGTCCCACGACTCTGCTGTACGCCTCTCAGGTGATGGAGAGGCTTGAGGTGTCAGGTCTGGGTTGAGGTGGTTCTCTCCCGGCCACAGGAGGGAACAAAACCTGTGTGCAAAGTTGACAATGTTTTCTTAAGTGCCTATGCTTTCTTCTTACTAAATCTATCCTTTGTTCATTCTTTCAAACATTAATTGAGTAGCTATTCCTTGTACAGCAATGTGCTACCCTGTCAGGAGGAGAAGGTAAATGAAGCAGGATTCTACCCAGTTCTGGAATCACACACAGGTCGCTTTGACTCTCAGTCCCACCACCAACCAGCTGTGGAACTTCAGGCAGATTTCCTCACAGAGAAAGGAGGGGTATTAGCAGCTCTCTTTCAAGGCTGTACTGAAGAGTAAACGTGCCAATGTAGGCCAAGGGCCCAGTAGAGTACCTGAACCATTTAGGGGCACAACAACTATTGGCCAGGCTCTGCTTCAGACCCGTACTCCCCATGAGGGAAATGAGACACATAAACAAAAATGAATGATGACTTCCCTACGGGATACCCCAGTGCAAGCCACAGACAACAAATGAGAAGTGGATTCGGATGACTCATGCCCAGGGTCACTCTGCTGCAGGCATGCCATCCGTGTGGGTAATAGGAGACCAATAGAATGAAGGCTCTCATGCAAGCTCTAGCACCCTATTCACTGACTGCATTGGCTCTGGGAGTCCCGTACCCTCTGGAGCCAGCTTCCTCATGTCTGGTAAGCTGCAGGTTGGCCCAGATTATATCAAAGTTTCTTCTAGTCATAAATTCTATTTCAGTCAACTTTTTGATTTTTCTTCTTGGGAAGGCACAAAAGAAAGGAACCATAACTAAATTGCTCTTATAGGGTGAGGTCTTTTTCTTTTCCTTTGAATTCCTTTAGTGTTATGCTTGTATTCCTTTCTCTATTTTTTGTGTGACTATTACAGGTTTTTGGTTTGTGGTTACCATGAGGTTCATATACAGCATCTTACGTATGTAGCTGTCTGTATTAAGTTCATGGTTGCCCAAGTTCAAACACATTCTAAAACTACTGCTTTTTTATTTCCCCCCTCTATTTTTTACACACATGATGTCATAATTTACATCCTTTTAGTTTGTGTATCCCTTGACTAATTTTTGATCATATAATTGATTTTACCACTTTTGTCTTTTTGAACTTCATGTTAGTTTTATCATTGATTGGCTTGCTATGTTGGTTGTTGAATGAAGTTTTTTTTTCCCAATTTTCTTACTTCTAGTTATGGATTTTTCTTTTCCATTTAAAGAGGTCCCTTTAACAATTCTTGTAAGACCAGTTAAGTGGACATGAATTCCTTTAACTTTTGTTTATTTGGGAAACTCTTTATCTCTCCTTCAGTTCAAATGATAACCTTGCTGGGTAGAGTGTTCTTGGCTGTAGGTCTTTCTTTTCAGCACTTTGAATATATCATGCCACTGCCTTCTGGCCTGCAAAGTTTCTGCAGAAAAATCAGCCAATAGACTTACAGGGTTTCCCTTGTATGTAACTGTCTGCTTTTCTCTTGCTGCTTTTAAGAATCTCTCATTATCTTTGACCTTTGACATTTTAATTATGATATGTCTTGGGGTGGACCTCATTGGGTTTATCTTGTTTGGGGCTCTCTGTGCTTCCTGGAGCTGGATGTCTGTTCCCTTCCCCAGGTTAGGGAATTTTCCAGCTGTATATTTTCAAATAGGTTTTATGCCCCTCTCTCTCTTCTCCTTCTGGGACCCCTATTATGTGAATGCTGTTTTGTTTAAAGTCATCACAGAGGTCTCTTAGTATCTTCTCATTTTTTAAAATTCCTTTTTCCTGGTTGTTTTCTGCTACCCTGTCTTCCAGATCACTGATCTGGTGTTTTGCAACCTCTAATCTGCAATTGATTCCCTCTAGTGTATTTTTCATTTTAGTTAATGTATTCTTCAGCTCCAACTGGTTCTTTTTTATATTTTATATCCTTTTGTTGAAGTTCTCCCTGAGTTCACCCACTCTTCTGCCCAGTCTGGGGTGCATTTTCATGACCATACTTTGAATTCTTTATTGGGTAGATTGCTTATATCTGTTTTGTTTAACAAATTTGAAATATATTCCTCTGCCTCATTTTGTCTGGCTGTATTTGTTTCTATGTATTATATAGGTCAGCTGTGTCTTCTGGTCTTGACAGCAATGGCCTTATATAGTAGGCGCCCTGTGGTGCCCAGAAGCACAATACCCCCTGCTCGCCAGAACCAGGGACTCCACGGGTGTCCCCTTTGTGGGTTGTGTGTACCCTCCTCTTGTGGCTGAGCTTGGACTGCTGTGAGAGGGCTGGTAGAAGAGGCCAGCCCTCAGCCTGGCTGTCAGCAATGGCTGATAGGACTACTAAAGTTGCAATAGCTTGCAAGGCTCATTCCAGGTGCAGCTAGCTGAAAGGTTTGGACAAAGGTGCTCGTGTGGAGCCAGCCCTTGGCCTGGTGCCACCCATGGAAGAGGAGGCTACTGCTAGTGTGCTGGTGGGGGCTCGCTCCTCCCCTCCGCCGGTAGTGGTTGCTTTGCCGAGGCACCTGCAGGGGCTGGGCAGGTTGGATGGGGCGAGTCCATAGGGGAGCACAAGAGATGAATGAGTGATAAAGCACAGAAGAGTGGCTCCCACAGTTATCTGACCAGCTAGGCTTAAGGAGAGCATGAAAAATGGTGTCTGTCAGCCCCTACTCCCCCAAAAAGAGCTCCCACAGACCCCTGTCCCTCCAGCACATGTCCCCCAAGTTAATCAGTAAATCTCCTTTCAAACCGCTGCTTCTGTCATGGGTCTCAGACTGACTGACGCAGCATGTTAGTTGAGCAGAGACTCGGCCTCCCATCATCTCCAGCTCTTCAGGAGTTAAGCCCCACTGCCTTTCAAATCTAGATGTTATCTTCCTAATAACTTTCAAATATGTTCATCTTCCCTATGCAGGTCCCCAAGGCAGAGCGTTCATCCTCTCCCCCCTCCATTCTCCACCCACTCCTGGTTGAAACAGGGGAAGAGTTAGCATCCCAACTGATTGGGGTTCTGCCCATTTATCCTTATTCATGTGGCCTTTGTTGTCACCTGTGAACGATGTGTTCTGCCAGTCTTCAGGCCACGTGCAGAGTGAGTTGTATTACATGTACTTACTGCCAAGGTGTGTATGTAGGAGGAGGTTATCACAGTGAATTCCTATTCTGCCTTCTTCTCAGAATCTTCCTTTTTTGAATTCCACTGATAGGCTAAGCATTGAAAACAGTCCACTGATGGCTAGTGTCAGATTTGTAGAACAGAATATTGGAACCACAGTTCATCAGACAAAAACTTCAGGGTGTAGTTTTCCTTTTCCCCAAATTATACGAGGAACAGATAATAACCCAAACAGGGATAAAATCTCAAATACACAGAAATCCATAAGGTAACTCAGAAGCTAAAGTCCTTCACTTCCCTGATTTTATATCCTTCATAGGGTAAGTAATACTTCAAACAAAGAAAATTATTTTCAGCATGACAAAGTTCAACCTCGGCTCTGTGCTGTGCCCTGGTTATCAGTTATTCAGTGATAGGCAGTATCTTTTTAGCTTTCATGGTAGTCAAGGTGTTATCTGAGTTCCAGGTATCATAAATGTATTTTTTTGAATTCTTTAATAGCACTGTATGATAAGTGAAGCCAGTTACACTCACTTTCATTCTGGGAGGACATGAAATGGAAAGTAGGCCTGAGAGTTAAAACACATGAGTTTTAGTTACAGCTTTTGTGACCAGACAGCTCTGTGTCCTCACCTGTTGAAAAAAAAAAAAAAGGAAGAGGTTCTGTTTATAAACCTTCCACCTCTGAATTCCATGTTCTTACATCTGAGTCATTAACTTCTCTTTAAGGTACTCATAGAAGAAAAATTAAATAACCAATTGAAATTATTTTTCTTTTGCTGACTGCATACAGAATTAACTTGTGTTTTGGCAAGCTGCTGTTTCTTTGGTTCTGTCTTTTGTTTTGACCTGAAAATGGTTTATTTTAAATCTCAAGCTTACAGCAAATGATTACATATGATATGTTTTGCATGGCAGTCTAACCACTAAGCACATGTCATCACATCACTTAGTTCACAACAGAACATAAATTTGCTCTGTCGGCTCCTCTAGCTGAAATAAAATCTAGTAATTTACAGTTATCCACAAAAGAATTCACAGTGAAGACCACTAAATAACAATAATAACAGCCAAGAGACTCAGGAGAGAAATTTTAAAATTCAAGGCAGATTGCTGTAAAAAAAAAAAGCTTCTTAAAAAACAATTGCCACTGCTGTTCCTTTTCCCTCTTTTTCCTGTACTCTGCTGCCCTTAGAGAAGGCTTTAACAGATCCACACCCACCCACCCACTCACACACCACTCATTTTTGGAGGAGTGGGATGACTACATACGCACAGAAGGAAAGGAGATCAAGTTGTTTGTTTTTGCATTAAATTTCAAGCCTCAGATTAAGAAAGACTTTAAAATAAATAAGTATGCCTCTAAAAAGCCTCAAAATCTTAAGTGTAAGCCTTGTATCATTTTTTTTGGGGGGGGGAGGTGAAGAGTTACAGACAATCTAATGAAAGCTATACTATTTTTCCAGAAAAGGCATAGATAAATCACAAAATTTGCAAACATTTCCAAGGACCCTAATGTAAGGGTCCCTAGCTTAGTCCTTGAGGAACAATATTTCAAAATACTGGATTATGATTACCAGATATATTATTAGGTAATAGTGGTGAGAAAGACCCTTAGTTTTTCAAAATATTTAATACATAATTGTGTATGGTGAGGGTTAATTTCCATTACACAATCTAGAAAAATTTAGGAAGAGAGAGCGTTAACAGGTTTGGTTAAATGGTGTTTAGATTTTAGACCATTGTATCCCTCTCTGGAAAAGTAGAGGAGGAATCCTTCCACTGTGTAACTGACTTGCTTCCATCTTGTAACCGTAACACGCCTTTCAACGCACACTGTCCTAAATTTATACATTCATCATCCCACGTAAGCTACGACTCATGTGGTGGCCCTTAAATACTTTAATTGTGTGGTCATTCACCTCCAAAATGTTGTTAGGTAATAGAAGACACAACAGATCCATAAAAACACTGACACTAAATTGGAATTGTCATGACTGGTATTGTTAGAACCTCCACAGAAATCACTGATGCTTGTAGGAATTCAATGATTTCTGTGGTTCAAACTATCCCTCCAGCCAGCGTTGATAGAAAGAATGTGTTGGCAGCTTAACTCAATGTTTTTAGGACAGAAATAAAAACTTGTCCTGATCGTTTACGAATCCTTTCAGGGGTTCTCACTGATCTACAGAAAAAGGTAATCATCTAAAGAATTGTTTTTTATGGGTAACGGGTGAGAGGTTGCAGTAATAATTTGAAACATAGAGTACACAAAGAAAAAACTAAAGACAAAGAAAAGAGGCTCCACATTGGGGGTCTGGAGTGGCTGTATTAAGCCCATGACTTTAAAGCATATTGAGAAGCTGACAACTTATTTCTGTAACCAGCATTATGAATGGAGCTTTTTCCATCAAAGAAAGTCTTTGGGAAGCAATAGGAACCCTCATGAATGAGATTAGTACTCTTATAGAAGAGACCCCAGAGCTCTCTTACCCTTCCGCCATGTGAAGTCATAGTGAGAGTACAGCCATCTATGAACCAGGAGGTAACTCACGCCGGTCACTAAGCCTGCCAGCCCCTTGATCCTGGACTTCCCAGCCTCCAGAAGTGTAAGAAATACAACAAATTATGAACACCCACCAGTCTATGGTATTTTTCTCATAGCAGCCCGGACAGATAGGGCAGAAGACATGGCAAAAATGGAACAGGAAAATAGATTCTAATGCCATGCCCGTACTCCCAGAGATACCACATTTAGGGTAAAGACCAGGAGAAGGGAGATGGTGCATCAAACACAGAGGCTGAAAGCTCATCATTCCGAATCAGGCGTGGCTGGGTCTGAATCCTGGAGCCGCTGCCCAATGGCTGTTTGAATTCAAACAAGTCACTGAATGTCTCTAAACCTCAGTTTCTTCATTGAGGAACGGGGACTCATAATAGTATCTATAGCTACTGGGTTGAGAGAGTTCAATGTAAGGTAATCAGTGCTCAGGGGCACTGGGAATACCCAATAAATGCTTATTAGAATATCAGCATCTTTGAAGTAGGTACTATTGATGGGGTTCAGGGCAGGCCACCTTAGGGTGTGACAGTTTGGCATTTTGATTATTTTGAATTGAAGTTTCTTGGGAAACAGCTGGTGTAAGGAGAACACTCTGACCCTCCTCTGTCCCCCTGAAAATGGGAAATAAATTCCCCAGGTGAAGGGTACCCTCCCTGCACACTGGAGGGTACCAGGCATCCTTATCACCAACCAGAGACAGGAAATTCAGAGCTGAGAAGGCTGCATAAACAAACTGTTATTTCTTAATAATTTTCTACCCCAAAGCCTAAACTTCTTTGTCTTGTCAATTCTTCACAAATTTATTGTTTCTTTGTCTACAAGGTATAAAAGCTGCCCCCTTTGGTCATTCTTTAGGTCTCTATCTTCAGGGCCTCTGTATATACTTTATTAAATTTGTTTTTCTCCTGTTAATCTCTCTTTTATTACAGGCAGTGTCTCAGCCAAGAAATCAACAGGGTGGAGGAAACTTTCTTCCTTACAGTTTTGTGAGCCAGCCAGGAGACTTCACTGGCCGGACCCTGCTCACCCCAGGGTGAGCTGTGCAGCGGGGAGACCCTGAGGCTGCTACGAGCACTGGGAGAAGGGGGGAGCTCGGACTACATCACCTTCTGGAACTTGGTCCGTGGAGTCTATTGGAAGTGAGAGTGGTGAGAGTCCTTTTCTTTTTCTAAATTCTGAAGGGCAGGAATAAATACTTATGTTCCTGGGGTATAGAGACTCTGGCAAAGGTGATGACTACTCTTACCGATCCTCTTCCTCCCTGAGATGTCATCATTTTCTGTTGTCTCTTTTGTGTCATTTGTCATAAAGGGGATAACCATAGATTTGATGAGGTTCCCTTTCATCTTATTCTGTGTCCTGAGAGCTTGGCTTTATGACCAGTAAGAATATTCCATCTGGCCTCCACATCCATAAGGAACCAGTGTACGTCTGGTGGCCAAACAGACTACGATTCCGAGATGAAGTCACAAGCGGCATTCTCTTTGTCCAGCTGCGCCAGCTCTCCGGAGAGAGTGTCATAAGGGGATCCAGGCCCTAAGACGACTTGTCTCAACCTTCAATGTCTTCTAAATGTTGGAAAAGCCCCTTCCAGTAGCACTGCCCAGTGTCACAGATCAATGTTCCAGTGGGAGACCAGAGACCCTGCATTCACTACACAATTTTTACCACCTTGACAATGAAGGCCTTTGTTTTTTAAGCTAATCTGGGAGTGAGCTTTCTGGATCTTGTGTGGGCTACATCTTTCGCACTCTCTTCTGTGATGCCTGTTGTGTCTTCGGTTAAGCCAAAAGAAGTCTTAACTGGTTTGAGTCGCTACTGAAGTTAATAGATCCTGCTCATCAATGGCCAGATGATAGATCTTTTGAATTGGAAAAACTTCTGTATTTGAAAAAAGTTTTTGAGAGCACCCATCCTAAGCAATTGCTTTATTAGTACTCATGGAAAGACCAAATTAAAAAGTGGATATATATATAAATATAATGGCGAGCCTTAGGAACTCCCTTAAGAAGAAGAAAGAACAGAAATTAAACTTAGAACAAAGTTAAAGTCTACGACCAATTCCTCTTCTTAAAATCCAGCCCCGTCTCCTCAGCAATTTCCCTTAACTTCTCAAACTCCTCCATCTTCTGCAGAAAATCCCTTAAACACCCAGCTACTTATTTTAACTTCCCTTCCCCTACAAGATTTAGAGAGACAAGTTACGCATGCAAATACAAAAATCCAGGAAATAAATGTAGCAGAAGCACCCAGGATGGATAATAAAGCTTTTTTGCTGGGCTCTTGAATCAGGTTCCGCCATCTTCAGGGCCTCTTATGCAGTGTCCTTTGTGGGTATATCCTAGACCTCCCACCCAAGAATTCATGTCCCCTGGACTGCAGAACATAGAAATATTTTGTTCTCATCTTAAGTGGAAATTTTCTCACTGCTATAAAAAGGGAAATTCAAAATAGTGTGGTTGACAGGGCAAATCAACCTCTAAGTGTTATACTGAAAAAGGCTACCCAATTCCTTGAAGATAGCTTGCAATAATGCATTTGAAAAAAGGGTTAACATTGACTCTTGTTAACTCCAAGTTAAAATTCTTAATTTATAACCTGACTCTTTAGAAAAACAAAAGCATAACTGTGAAAGCAACTCAAAATCTACTCAGACTTTCCTAACTGCCTTCAGATATTTTCAGATATTATAAAAATATCAAGACATTGGAAGTACAATTGTCCTGCACTTAAGAAAAAGAAAAAAAAAGTAATTTCCCTAGACTTCTGATAATAGAGACATATACCCAAACTCCTAGGAGAAAACTTGCATTCTTTGTCCCTTGAAGATGTAAATCTTACCATGTCTTTGAAATGTGAATACCCCAGGACATAACTGAAACTCAATTGAGACTAAAAAATAAAAAAGGCAAAAGACCTTTTAGAAATACAAACTACTGGAAAGGCTCTCTTGCCCAAACTCTAGACCATAGCCTCCTTAAGATTATTTGTCAACAAATACAAATTTAAAAGCATTCTCCATAAATAGGAAAAAGCTTTAGACACCAGAGTGGATAAACCTATTATTTATAAATTAACGAGTCATATTATTATACCTGATTCCATGGCTAAAACTTTAAAATGAAAACTATAAGATCTCTTTGTGTTTGTCTGCATGTACATCTATGTATGCATATTATAGATACGGTATTTTTCTACCTCCAAATATGTAAAAGGGCTCTATTTAATTGGCTTAAAAACAAGTGCTTATGAATTAAGTATTTCTAAATCTCAGAAATATAATAGAAACTAACCCAAATGTCTTTAAGTTCATGTGATCTAGGATAATTTTTGGTAAATAAAACTAGTTTAAGGTTGTTGGTTTAATTAATACAGACATACTTTATACTTTTAGAGTTATCAGCATTAACTATAATATTTTCATTCTACCTAGGTTTGCTGAAAGTTAAATAAGATCATGTTATCTATTACAAAAATTTGTCAGCAAGAAAAATATCTTAATATGATGGTTAGCTACTTTAATTCTTATGAAATCCTTAGGGGTAATCTAAATATATTTGTTAAGAACAAATGAATTAAATAAGTGCAAACAAGCTAAGAGGTTTTTTCTTGTTTTGTTTCATTTTAAAATGATAAATTTATTTTTGTATTTTGGTATCGTTAATCTACAAGTACATGCGCAACATTATGATTACCAGACTCCCCACATCATCACGTCCCCCCCACATACCCCATTAGTCACTGTCCATCAGCGTAGTGAGATGCTATAGAATCACTACTTGTCTTCTCTGAGTTGTACAGCCCTCCCCGTGCCCCCCCAACATTACATCTGCTAATCGTAATGCCCCTTTTTCCCTCTTATCCCTCCCTTCCCACCCATCCTCCCCAGTCCCTTTCCTTTGGTAACTATTAGTCCGTTCTTGGGTTCTGTGAGTCTGCTGCTGTTTTGTTCCTTCAGTTTTTTTTTCTTTGTTCTTATACTCCACATATGAGTGAAATCATTTGATACTTGTCTTTTTCCACTTGGCTTATTTCACTGAGCATAATACCCTCTAGCTCCATCCATGTTACTGCAAATGTCTGGATTTGTTTTCTTCTTATGGCTGAATAATATTCCATTGTGTATATGTACCACATCTTCTTTATCCATTCATCTACTGATGGACACTTAGGTTGCTTCCATTTTTGGCTATTGTAAATAGTGCTGCGATAAACATAGGGGTGCATCTGTCTTTTTCAAACTGGGCTGCTGCATTCTTAGGGTAAATTCCTAGGAGTGGGAATTCCTGGGTCAAATGGTATTTCTGTTTTGAGTTTTTTGAGGAACCTCCATACTGCTTTCCACAATGGTTGAACTAATTTGCATTCCCACCAGCAGTGTAGGAGGGTTCCCCTTTCTCCATATCCTCACCAACATTTGTTGTTGTTTGTGTTTTGGATATTGGCCATCCTTACTGGTGTGAGGTGCAAGCTAAGAGTTTTTAGGTGAGATTTTTTGCAATGATTGTTTTATGTTTGCTTAAATAGTTTCCCAAATCTCTGTGGTAACTTCTACTCTCAGACTTTTACTGTTTAGTGATGGGAATTCATTGTGTTCTAGATCATTTGAAATAAGATAAAATGCAGAAACATTAATTGCTAAGCAAGTCTAAGTCTACTTATTTTTTATCTCTTCTTATAAAGGAACTGAGGATATTTGGGTCTATTAGTAAAAAAATGTCTTGTGCCACATTTAAAAATTGTGCTGTGAGGAAATGGATGTTTCTAGAAATTATGAAATGTATTAAAAAATTTGCCAATGTAAGAAAAAGACAAATATCAAATGATTTCCCTCATTTGTGGAGTATAACAACAAAGCAAAACTGAAGGAACAGAACAGCAGCAGACTCACAGACTCCAAGAAGGGCCTAGTGGTTACCAAAGGGGAGGGGTGTGGGAGGGCTGGTGGGGAGGGAGGGAGGGAGAAGGGGATTGAGGGGTATTATGATTAGTTCATATGGTGTGGGGGAGGTCACAGGGAAGACAGTACAGCACAAAGAGACAAATAGTGACTCTGTGGCATCTTACTACACTGATGCGCAGTGACTGCAATGGGGTATGGGGGGAGACTCGATAAGATGGGTGAATGTAGTAACCACATTGTTTTTCTAATGAAACCTTCATAAGAGTGTATATCAATGATACCTTAATAAAAAAAATTGCCAATGTAAAGAATTCTGGTACAACTCACAATTACTTCTTAGTTTTCACTAGAAATTAAAATTTCTAAGAGTTGAGAATTCTAATTAATGTATACAATTAAAGCTACTGGAAATAATAAGTGAAACTATATCTACAAGGATAGTAGGATATGTGTTTTGGGTAAGAAAAAGTATGAGGAATGTAGATGCATTTTTCTTGACGGAAAAGAAAGTAATTTTGTCCTTAGGTAAACTAATTATTTCTGAATGGGAAAGAGAACAAGGGACAAAATAAAATGGGCATAGAAAATTGTAGAAGGTTTGTTAAAAAGGAATCTTGGGAAAAGAATTTTATGTGTGATTAAGCTGGATGAGATTGAATGAATTTGTTATAAGCATTTTTAAAATAAACTATAAGTCATGGGGATGAAAAGCACAACATAGGGAATATAGTCACAATATTGTAGTAACTTTGGTGACAGTAACTACATTTATTGTGGTTGTGTATAATTGTTGAATCACTATGTTGCACACCTGAAACTAATATAAGATTGTATGTAACTATACTTCAATTAAAAATTCAATAACAAAATAAAAATAAGCTTTAATATTAATAGTGTACTTATGTGAAACTGAAATTTAATTTTCTTTCATCTGCTGAAAGGCTAAAGTTTCCTTGGTTTACTAGTCTGCTCCTAATAAGAGATTGTGAAAAGTTTTTCTTTATCTTTTAAGTAATCTGCTTTGAAAGCAAAGATTTTGTGTTTTATCAAAATATTTTCCTGTGTTTTTATGAGGTCTTTATTACTTTTAAACAAAATAAAATAAAATAAAACAAAACCAAGTCTTCTCTCTTAAAAGAGCCAAGTTTTACTTATAACTCTTTAACTTTCTCTGTGAACTCTTTGTCAGCAGGGTTAAATAGATAACAAAGTATTGTTTCACAGTGATCTATGATTCTATTTGACCAAGTGTTTCAAAAACTCTGATACTTTTGACAAATTTCCCAAAAATCAAATTCTAAATGAAATCCTTTTCACCTCAGACTAAGTTTGGAAATTTCCAGAGACTGCTATAATGAGTCATAAAAAATACAATAAGTCAGGTGACCAAATATATATTTCCCAGGTTTATCTGATCTTCATCCACAGTTCCTGAAAACACTTCAGAGCCTTAAAGGTGAAATGGGTGTCTTGTCATGTTAATGAGAGACTTCTGGACCCCACCCAAGGGCAGGGGCTGGAGATTGAATCAGTCAGTGGCCAGTAATCTAGTCACCCATGACTATGCAATGAAGCCCTCACAAAAACCCCTAAGAAGAGCACATCCCTCTGTTGGATCCTGCTTCTCTGTCGGAGAGAGTTTCTATGCTCAGGGAACCAGAAACTTCCACATGCCACCGAGCCAGGGCCCAAGTTCCACAATGATAGAAGCTCCTTTATTTGGGACTTGCCCTATGTATCTCTTCATCTGGCTGTTAACCTGTATCCTTTATGGTATCCTTTATTAAACTGGTAAATCTAAGTGTTTTCCTGAGTTCTGTGAACCGCTCTAGCAAATCAGTGGAACCTAAGGGGAGGTTGTTGGAACCTCTAGTCTGTGGCCGGTAGGTCAGAGGCACAGAGAACTACCAGGGGCTTGTGACTGGCACCTGGAGTTGAGGGTAGAAGGCAGTCTTTTAGGACAGAGCCCTTAACCTGGGAGTCTGGTGCTGTCTCTGGGCAGATAGCGTCAGAATTGAGCTGAGTTCTCAGACACCCTGCTGGCGTTTGAGAATGGCTTGGTGTTGTGAGTGTGCCAAGACCCCCTCCCACATACAACAAGCATTGGGATTGGGTCTGGGAACCTGAAAGGAGTTATACTGCTGTGTATAATATTATTGTATATGAAAAAATATATTTGGTATCAAGAGTCGTGTGATTTTCTAGAATGAGCCAGGCTTATGGAAACATGTGGTTTTTGAAGAGAAAGCATGAGAGGGAAGGGGCTTTTGAGCCTTTGATGCCCGGCTGGTCACCTAGTCACACATGGTGTGACACAGCAGCTGCGCTGCAATCAGCTACTAGAGGTAAAAGTCACCAGTGAAACTGAGAAGTGGCAGTGGAGCCAGCTCCTCAGATATGTAAGGAAATGCAAACTAGTAAGTATACCCTTCCCTGGTTACTGTTACCTGCAACAGCCAAATGAAAATAAGAGAAAGGGCTGAGTCAGGCCTTGAGCTGAACTGAGCTTGGATTTGGGTTGATCTGAGCTTTGGCCATTAGCCTCAAGGCTGCCTAGAAAGGGAAAAATTATGCCCGAGCAACAGGAAGTACCTCTAAGACCTCGGGTCAGTGAGAAGATAGCTGATGGAGGGGGAGGTGGAAACCAGGGAATGACTGAAACCAGGGGGTGGAGTGAGAAGGAACTGGCTCATTTTGTGGATCGGCATCACCGGCTTCCTGAAGAACCTTCACTAAAGTGGATTGTGAGGGTGCCCAGTTTGGGGGCTGTGTCTTTGGTTTTGAAGGCTTCAGAGTGGAAGAGCATGTTTGGGCTGATGCAAGACCCACAGCTCACGACTGAACACTCCCAGAGGGCTGTACATGATCCAGACACCCAGGAGGTTATTCCCGAAGGAACAGCCAGCCCAGTGGACTGGATAAAAGCCACTGTGAGGTCTGTTTATCCTGCGAAGGGGGTCTCCCCAGCTTCCCCTATACATGCCAAATGGAACACCCCAGAGGAAGCAGCTGATACGCTTCGCAGGCAAGCCTTGCAGGATTGGCTTTATGATGACCAGATATTCAACGTTCTGAATGTTCCTGTCGCACAGGTTATGGTGAATGCTGCGATGAAGGCGGCTCCTGTTAATGGGCACCCCATGTAACTTTACTGCCACAAAATCAAGCAACAGTTTGAGAAGCCTTAGTAAATTGTTATCTCAGCTTCCCTGCAGGGGTCTTACTGATACCCACAGCATTAAAGTAATTAGGAAAATGGGGAGAGAGAAAAGGGAGAGTCAAGGGACTCAACAGAGTGGAAGTCTTCCAATGGTTACTGGGAAATGGCATGAATAAAGTGGACATTGGTGGGGTTGAAATGAAGGTGTTAATGCAGCACTACCAGAGATTGGGTGGGCCGATGGGACCCCCCCCCCCCGTTGTTCCCTCAATTACAGAGGCCCTAACAAGTCCTTTCTATTTACCCCATTTTGGAGGAATTAAAAAAGCCTGAAGGCCAAGATTACAATGAGAAACCTGACCAGGGATCCCCTGGCGTCAGGCTGAGGATGAAGACCTTAACCTGGGGAATCTGGGCAGATAGCATCAAAACTGAGTTGAGTTCTCAGACACCAGGAGAATTGCTTGGCATTGTGTGTGTGGGAAGACCTCCTCCCACATTCAACAAGCACTGGAATTGGGTCCAGGAAACTGAACAGAGTTATACTGCTATGTATAATGCTATTGTATTATATGAAAAAATCCAGAGCCCCTGGGATATCTCAAAGGATTTATTCTCTCTCCATATAAGAAGAGAGGTCATATTACTGAGGCTTATTTGGTATTTTACATTACATGGGAAGCATTGTCAAATAAGTGATAATAAACCTTCTTAGGTTTATAGTGTATGGGTGACTGTTTTTAATATGTTTCCAAAATTATATGAAACTCCTAAAATATAGTATGTCCTAGTGAAACATTAGCAGTCATAATTCTAGTTATGATCTTAAAATGTTATGTCACAAAAATAACCAAATAACAAGTATGTCAATTGTATTACAATAAACTCTCAACAGATCTGTATCCATTGGTATTTTAAGTCTTGTCTTTTATAGACAATTATTGTTTTATTCTGAATTTTTTGTAAATGTGTTTCATCTTCAAAGAGATTCATGGAAAGGACTCTGACAAAGACTCTAGAATATAGGTTTCTGGCAAACTTTAACAAACTGAACCGAGTGAGAATTTCCAGAACTAATGGAAAAAAATGGCTTCTAGTAGAACAAGAATTAATTACATGGGACGGAGGAGGATGATTACAACTTTTTAAAAACTTTTTTTGTTTGAAACATTGCCAATTTTTTCAATGTTTTATTTTTCCAGATTTAAGGACAACTTTTTCTCTTTTTCCTCAAGCTACACAGCAACTTGGAAAAATATACCTTTGTGAACAATACAAAACATTTATCTTTTTCTCCTTACCTGATTCCTCCAGAATTCAGAAACTTTAAATATTCTTATTAGATTTTCATGGTAAATATAGTTATTCACATGGGTTCAATAAGAATCTGTTCTTCTTATAACAGGACACAATTAGAACCTTTGTTTATATTACCAAGGCTTTTACTGGAATGTTATGTATGAGAGAGACACGCATAGACTCAGATATAACCAGGCATCCATAAGGAACTAAGGTTGACTTGATGGAGCCAATGAAGCCCTTGGAAAGATCGGCCCGGTACTTTGCTTAGAGGATTCAGCAGCCTTACCAAGTGAGTAAGAAAGGTCATTTCCTTCTAGGCCCAAGAACTTCAGGGTATTTTGGGGACCTCAAAAAGAGAGGAATTTATCCAACTCTATAAGTAATACAGGTGAAGTTCTCATGGCAAGTCCGAGGCTTGGCTTTTTAGTCTCCAGAGTTCAACCTGAAGTCCAATGTGAAATCCCTGATGAAAAGTTCCTGCAAAGTAGATGAAAAGATTCCATATGGTCAATCATTATTCCTGCTGAACTTATGTAAATAATCAAGCTAAGTTCACTGAAACTAGACTTAGTTTGTAAGCAATAGTCTTAATAGGATGAGCAATGATAAAAATGATTATAGAGAGAAATACTGTTTCAGTAAAAACTATAATACATACCTGTGCATATTAGATTTTAGTTTTGTAATTGTCTTTAAGGTTTTGTTTTTTACCTGCAAACTGGACTAGGTTCTGAATTCTTCTAGTTTCCTCCAATATCTGGCTACAACTCTCCAGACCATGTTTCCAATTTTTCTCCCACCCTGTGACTTGAAATCTTTGAGAACCAAAACTGACCTTTTTCCAAAGCCACGCAAGCTAGAGTTGGACAACTTGATATAAACTTTAGAGAAATCTACACAACAGCTCATGTGTGGACAATCTTTGTGCTGGTTGCTATGTGGCGAGTAACCAGAGACATTCAAACTGAAAATATGTCAAAATGCCACTGTCTGCCTTTGCTATATCTGAAGATGCTTCAAGCCTGATATCTAGAAATCTTGGCTGGCTGCCTTCAGAACTCAAAAAACAGAGTTCTAGTCATTAACCATTGCTTTTCTTTTATTTCTAAAGAAATGCCTCTTATTAAATACCTTATTGGTGATAGCATAGGCCTAACTTTGGGAGTCCACCTGCAAGAATGTCTCCTAAATTGGACACAACTGTTAAATTGGACTGACCTGGTCTCTGGATCAAGAGACTGATTCGAATTTGTGACATGAGATGATAAAATGACTATGTGATGAGATGACGTGAGTTGAATGACATAGGCATTGTGATGTAGCCTTAGGCTACGACTGACCTTCTGACTATATGTCAGGAGGAAGAGCATCTGCTTCCAGACTGTGGTGGACTAGGGGTAACTGAAATCACAGAAAGAGAAATTGTGGATAAGGGGGGACTACTATAATGGGAGCACTTAGACTAGAACTCAGGTCTCCGGAGTCCCATTTTGCTGACCTTCCCATAAGCTGGCATGAGGCTCTCCCTGCCACACTTATCCAGACAATCTCATGTTGAGTAAGTCAGAACATGGTCAGTATAATACAGTTGTGACTCTGCCTATGCACAGGGCCTGTGTTCACAGATGCTGCACGGGAATTGAGGCTCCCAAGAATTCCAGTCCTGGCTGGACCATGTACCATCTGTGGAGCCTTGGAAAAATCACAACCTCTTTTGTGTTTTATTTCCATCATCTGAGAACAGGAGCTCAGACTACCTACCTTTCAGTGCCTCTGCAGGGATCAAGTGAGATACTGTGACAGCTACAATAACATAATAAGTACTGGACATATGTTTATTAAGTAGTTATTTCTATTATTTTTTGTTACACTTGCCAGCATGGTATTTCTTAGAAGACATTATATTCCCTTTCTGAGCTAATTGGTTCACAAGAATGCAGTCATTTTTAAAAATCCTATTTTCTTTAGTTATGTAACATAATCAAAATAGAATTCAAAAAGTTATAGAACAAACTTTATACCTACATAATTTCTTAACTCAGAGATATCCATTTTAAACTTTCTATGTTTTTAGCCCTTTTTAAACTTTGCATATATTTTCAGATTTTTTAAAATTGTGCTCATAATACACACTTGTTTGCATCATTTTAAAAAAGTGACTTAATATAACATTTTAAGCATTTTCCTATGCCATTAAGTATTTTCAACAATATGATTTATAATGACTGCCCAATAGTCCATTATTCAGACATAATTTGTTAAGCATTATCCAATTGAGATTGTTTCCAAATTTTTTTCTATTAAAAATAGCACGTTGACTAACCTGTTTGTGTATCTTAGTTCTAAGTTTACCAACCTCTCTGTATCTCAGTTTCCTCATCTGTAAAGAATAGTTAACACTAACCACTGTGAAGATCGAATGAGTGAGTGAGTACATGTAAAAAACGAAGAACTGTGCCTGTTGGGTAATAAGCACTCAATACTGTTAGCTACTATTATTACTAGCTTTAGATATTTGTGATTAGTATCCGAAACATAACTAAACTGAGTACTTGGTATTAAGTATGTCACATTATGCCCTTTAAAAATACTGGGAGAATATTTTTATAGCTTTGCTCAGAAATTTGTTTTAAAATACCTGTAATTCGCTGAATGCTTCATTATGAATAGTAACTGAAAGTATGTTTGGTCAGATTTTATTTCTGTGCCTCAAGATGTCCTTGGAGGGAGGGCAGGGGTCTTAACATATCAGAAGTAATTTCCTGGTTTCAGAGTTCAGAGGAAATCAACTAAGACCTAGTCATCTGATTGGCCAAACTCTTAACAGGGTTAAAATCTCGTTAAGGTACCTCCTGGATGGTCTGCGGTTGAACCAGCAGCTGTGGGTCAGAAGTTTGGAACAAAAAGTGAAATCCTAGGATTAACTGTCTCACTCTTGTATCAAGTATTTTTCTGTGGAACCAGCTTCCCATGGTGATGTCTTGGACGAGGCTTTGCCCCGTGGCTGCCCCTGCATTCTCAGTTGGCAGCAGTAACGTAGTGCGGGGAGCAGCGACTCAGCTGGTGGGAGGCAGCGTTTCAGGATCATCTCTGCGTCTCGCGAGAGCCGGGCGCATGCGCAGAGCCTACGGATTCTGTTGGGTGGCAGCATGAAAGGGAAGAGCGTGGAGTCCCAAGGATGGCAGCCTGTGCCCTGGCTCGGCCGCTAACCAGCTGTAAGGCCCTAAGCAAATCACTGCGACTGTGTGCACCTCAGCTGTGTTCTCTGTCAAGGAGCGGTGGAAATAATAATATTCACCTCGTTGGGCCCACCCTGAACATTAACAGGACGCCAGTCAAGAACATAAACAGAAAACTTCTGGCCCACAGCCCACCTCCCTTCTCCTTCTACCTGGTTCTGTCTCGCGCTGTGAGGAGCTTTGTGCGTGGCACCCATGGTCCCGCCTGCGAGTCCTAATCCTCTTACCCTTTTCCCCACTGTAAGCCATTGTTGGGGGGCAAACATGGGGAAGGGGGCCATGCCAGCCCTAGAAGGCCTGGGCCATCGAGACAGGGAATTCTGTCTGGGCCACAGACCTGGTCTAGGGAGGGAGTGTGGGCTCTGGGTGGTTGCGTCCTTCCGGCCCCACGAGGAGGGGGTGGCAAGTGTGGGGTCTGTGGCCTGGGTCTGAGGATGAACCGATGCGTTTACCACGCTTACGCAGCCCCTGGCATGCTGGCAGCACTCAATAAGTGATGGAAGCTGTTTATTACTATTATTATTGCAGTACTGTTTGGAAGGGATCTCAAGGATGATCTTGCTCAAATCCTTCATGTTGTGTTGAGGAAACACAGAAATATTAAAATTAACCATGATTAGACACATGCATAGTAGCAAAGCTGGAACCGGAACCCGGGCTCTTACCACGGAGCTGCCTTTCCTCTGCTCCACACTCTGCTTCAGGGGTCAGAAACGACTTTAATGCTCGCGGCCCACAGAGGTGACTGGCGCAATTGCTGTCTCGTGAAAGAGGCAGGGAACGCGTCCTTGGAGGAAGGGGACGCCTGCAGCAGGTGTCAGCGCCTATGTCTCCTGTGAAGGTCTCGGCAAGTTGTTGTTGGAACACCCCAAATATTTACTGAACAATGAGTAGCACAGTGCTTATGTGGCTAGAAGAAGGTGACATTTTATATTTGATAGCAGCGCACTGAAAGGCTGAGGACTTGGAAAATCCGGTTCTGGTTCAGGAATCGTATTTGCAGACTGAAATTCTTTTCATGAGTTAAACATGAAATGTAAATTTAAAATTTCCTTTCTTGTTCTCATTTTAAACCCAGTTTGTCTCATTTTATCTCTAATCAGTACCCTCTGTGACTTTTTACTATCTGAATATTTCTTACATAATTTATGTTTTTAAAATGTTTAATTATGTAAATACTCAAACATACAAGCAAGTAGGATGACACTTGGTATAAGAGGCCCTGTGTGCCCAGCGTCCCCAGCTTCCCCAGTGATCATGAAAGGCTAATCCTGTTTGACCTATCAGCCCCTTCCTTCCCCGCAACTGGCAATGGATTTTGAATCAAATTGCAGACATTTTATCATTTCATTCACAAATTATTTTGCTTTTGATAAGAGTCTGATGGGCATTTTAAGCTCTCTCTCCATCTGGCTGCTTTAGATTCAGCTTGTTTGGCTGGGGAGTCAGTGGACCAGAGCTTGAGCCTTTCTAGAGGCCTTGCACTGTTATAGGTCTGGAGAATTCAGGGCAAATCAGCTTGAAAATGGACCCTCTTTTAATTTGGCTACCAGGCTGGAACTGAGTCAGGGAACATTTTGGATTTTTTTTTTTTTATCAATTCCTTGCTGAATTTCAGCCAACTCTGTGTATGGTATTTCCATAAACGTCTTTGTTTTCCTTCCCTGTCCTTTGAAGAACCAAACTTCTTTTCCCTCTTTTTGAGAGAGAAGACTTGTCATTCCAGACTTCTCGCCCCTCCTGCTATTGCTGGGCTTGTCTTCAGTTTGATTCCCCCACCAGCCTCAGTTTGCATTTCTGCGCTTTGGCAATTCACTGGGGGATCCAGGGAGGAGGGAGGGTGGTCCTCCTACCTGATGTCACTGAAAGATTACTATACTTCAATCACTGGAGCGCAACTAAAAACTTAAAGTTCTCTTTGTAGTCACTGAATTTTAAATCATTATCCAAAAAAAAGAGAGAGAAAAAAATAATTCCAAGTTAGAAAAAAGATTTCACATTTCCCTGCCAGAAACATTGTTCTTACTTCCAGTTGAATGACTTGGCTATTAATTAAGGCTTGGTGTCAGCAGCCATCTCCTTGTCTACATTCTTGCTGTTAATCGTCATAGTCATACATGTGACACATGACTTCTGTTTAAATGCTAAAGTTTATTAGAGTGGAAAAAAAGAAACCTTCAGTTATACAGGAAAGGAAAAGAGATTAGGAATCAAGTCCAACCATTTGCTTATTCATCTGCATATGGTTAAAAGATTTGAAAGAATCCATTGGTTTCTGTTTCACTGCTACATGCAGGCCAAGGAGCAAGGAGGAAAAATGCCTTTTTCTATCCACGGTGTAGAAATACATTTTTCTTTTGCCTTGGGGGTAAGAAGTTGTTTCCTCTCCTAATATTAAGCCAAAGTCATCAAACTTTAGGGGACTAGCTCCTTCTGAAAGGTTGTTGTTCTAATTACTTATTGTTTTGTAATACATTCCCCCAAAACTTAGTGGCAGAAAACAGCAACCCATTTATTCCTGCTCATGGCCTGTGTGGGTCAGAAATTCACAGGGCACAGAGGGAGGGCTTTTCTGTGCCCCACAGTGGCCGAGCCTCAGCTGGGAGGACAGGGAAGGCTGGGAATGACTCAAATGACAGGGCTGGGACCCTCTGGAGGCTTCTCCCCGCACACACCCAGCACCTGGACGGAGATGACTCAGAGTTGGGACTTGGATGTGACTGTAAGCCCAAACACCCACATGCGGTCCGTCTGGGTGGCCTGGGCCTCTCACAGCATGGCGGCTGGGTTCAGAGAGGACATCCCAAGAGGGACAGTGCAGAAGGCAAGCATTTCAAAGGACTAGGTGAGAAAGTCACTTTCACTCTTGTTGCATTCTGGCCCCTTGGGCCAAATTTGATTTCCAAGGACGAATGGCCTCTCCAAGGAAGTGGCCGGGTCATGCGGCAGGAGAGCTTTGGAAAATGGCCGGCTTTGGAAAATGTGATTCACTCACCCCCGGCTCTTTGGTAGCATGAGCCCTTTAGTGGAACATCTTTAGGAGGAGGTGGGGAGGGAACTGTATTTCACGCTGAGACCTTCTTCCTCCTCCTGGACCCCTCTCGAGTCTCTTCCCTTCCAGTTCTGACTCAGCTTTTCCCCAGTAGCCATGCTTTGTCTCTGATACCTTCAGTCTTGGTTTAGTCTCTGGCTGTGGGCAGAGATGGAATCACAATAAACAAAAACACTCCCTGTAGCAGCTTCCTGGCTGCTCTGCGTAATTTTTTGTTTCACCTTTTCTCATCTATGTACATGCCCACGGATATAGTTGGATAGATTCCTTTACTATTGATGACAGTATTTTTAATTGAGCAATCATTCTCAAATCATAAAATTTACCCATTTAAAGTATACAATTCAGTAGTTTTTAATACAGTCACAGAGTTGTACAACCATCACCACTATCTAATTCCAGAACATTTTCATCACCCCCAAAAAGAAATCCCATACCCAGGAGGAGTCACCCCCCCATATCCGCTCCCACAGTTGCAGGCAACTGAATCTACTTTCTGTCTTTGGAGTTGCCTGTTCTGGACATTTCATATGAATAGAATCATATATGTGGTCTTTTGTGACTGGCTTCTTTCACTTAGCATGTTTTCAAAGTTCACTCATCCATGTTATGGCATGCCATGTCTTAGTACTTCATTCCTTTTTGTGACTGAATAATATCCCATTGTATGGACATACCACATTTTGTTAATCCATTTCACTGGTTGGTGGACCTTTGGGTTTCCACTTTTTGGCTATTACAAATAATGCTGGTATGAACATTTGTGTACAAGTCTGTGTGTGAACATACGTTTTCAGTTTTCCAGGGTATATGCCTAGGAGTGAAATTTCTGGGTCATATGGTAACTTTATGTTTAATTTTTTGAGGAACTGCTCAACTGTTTTCCACAGTTGCTGAGCTGTTCTACAGTCCCACTAGCAATGTACAAGGCTTTCAATTTTTTCACATCCTTGGCAACACTTGTTAATTTCTTTTTTTTTTTTTAATTATAGACAACCTAGAGGGTGGCAAATGGCTGCTGTGCTTGGTTTTGGGAGACCCCCTCCTTCAGGCCTCTTACCAAGGAAGCCACTTTAGTTACTTGGGAGACATGAGGCTACTGAGTGCTTATTATGTGTCAGGTTCTGTGCTAAAGGAAGAACATGTACCATCTAGTTTGATGCTTACAACTCTACAAGTAGGTATCATTATCATGCCTACTTGACAAGTAAACGAGGGCACAGAATAACTTACTAGAAAAGTGATAGTCAAGTCAGCAAGACATGAATTTCCCATATTAAAAAAAAAGAGAACTTGGATACTCAAGCAGGAGTTTTGTAGTCTGAAATGATAAAAAAAAACCTTCTTTTTCTAAAGCAAAACAAAACCCACATTGTCACTGGCAGAACTCTAAAATGGCCAAAACTCTACCCTATGGTGACCAGGCCCTTATGATCCCCTACCCTGAAACCTGGATGGGGCCTGTGACTATCATGAATATTACTCCCCTGGTTATGTTACACTAATATGGCAAAAGGGACTTTGCAGATGTAATTATGGTCCCTAATCAGTTGATTTTCAGTTAATTAAAAGGGAGACTATCTTAGGTGGCCTGATCCAATCATGTGAGTCCTTAAAAGAGATAAGCAGCAGTAGAGATTCCCCACTGGCCTTTAAGAAACCTCAAAGGTCACCTTGAGTCCCACAACCTCAGGGAACTGAATTCTACTAAAAACCAGAAGAAGCTTGGAAGAGGATTGAGAGTTTCAGATCAGCAACCAGCCCTGGCCACAACCTTGGTTACAGCCATGCAAGACCATGAGTAGAAAACCAGTTAAGCCCTGCCTGGTTTCTAAGGTACAGAACAGTTAGATGACAGGTGTTTTTTTAGATCATTAGGTTCGTGGCAACTTGTCATGCAGCAACAGAAAACGAACACACACATCACTGACTGACTAAAGACTGTTAGAGGAGAGAGCCATTGATTTACCATTATGTAGAACAGCCGTTCTCAAAATGTGGCCCAGGGACTCCTGGGGGGGTCCTCGAGACCTTTTCAGGGGTCCATGAGGTCAAAACTATTTTTGTAATAATACTGAGATGAGTGGGAAAACTCATTCTCTCATGATTTTACAGTTTTCTAGATGCTATATGATGTGTCACAGTATCCTCCAATAACTAATGGAATGCATCCTTGTGTATTCTTGTGTTTAAAAAAAGACAGTTTTAATTACTAATGTAGTAATTATTGGCAAATAGAGCCCACATAAACAAAAATTCATTCAGGTATTCAATAACTTTTAAGAGTGTAATGGGGTCCTCAGACCAAAAGTTTGAGAATCATTGGTCTAGATGAAATGTAACTAACGTGGGCCTAGACAAAGTCTGAAGGTGTAAGAATTTATATGTTTAGTTCATGTCTACATCTTGTCCAGAACTATGGCAGGTCTGACTAAGGTAGAGCAAGGATTCAAAAGTGGTATGAGGTGTATGGTCCACGTAGGCAAACAGAAAGAAAGAATCAGCAAAAGCATTCATTTCCTCCCTCCATGTTTCTAAGTACAAGGTATTATAGGAAGATGGCATGTGACTCAGCGCCAACCTTAGGTGTGGGTGGCTATGTCACAGAGTATTTAGAGAAGTTACTAAAACAAGGTCTGGGGGACAGGGAAGATTTTCTGGGAGAGGTGAAATGTTAAGTTGGGAAGGGAAGTGGAAGGAGGGCAAATATTTAAGGCAATATCCTTCACATCTAAGCTAAAATATCCCTTTCTTAGTTAGAGAGGCCTTTCCTGATAGCCCACCTAGAGCGCCCAGCACCTTAGTCTACATTTGAGCACCTTTTTCACTTCTTTTCTCGCACGTAAAAAACAAACAAAAACAAACAAACCTAACATAACTGTTAAGGTAAGTCTCACTGGAGCTAGAATGCTTTGGTTGAAATCCTAGCTCTGACACTTTCTAGTTATAAAATCTTGGATAAGTTACTTGATCTCTATGTCTCAATTCCTAAAAAAATGTGCCCATAAAAATTTTATGTTGAGAAGTTAGCTAAGGTTGTGGCCATGGGACTGAAAGGGGAAGGGTGGATATTAACTAGTTCACAGGAAGAATCAATATGTGAATTCAGATGACAAGGAGAGAAGATGAAAAGACAAGAAAATTCTGGGATGTAAACCAATCATATGTAGATTAAGGGAAGAGAGTAAAAAATAAAAATTATTCCCAAGTTTGTTGTTTGAGAGATGAGAGAGATGAAGCATTAGTTAACTTATTCTGGAGGAAAGAGGGGGAGCTATGCCAAATCCATCTTCCAAAGTGAGTTGGCAATAACAGCACAAGTGTAGACAATTTGTGTGTAGTGTGCTGGAGTGATGGGCCCTAGCAGAAGAAAGTTCAGGGCAGACAAGGAAATTTGGGTGTCTGCTCATTGTTTGTCAGAGTTCAAATCATGGGGAACAAAATCCATGGGTCCAAAACACGCAGCTGTATGGAGAGGGATGATCTTCTCTAACACTGATGATGACATCCTTACTGTGGATCAAAGGTGCTTTACACAGAGCTATCAGGCTCCTTTTGGTGAGATGGGTCTAAGGTACTGTACAGGGGGCAGTACCTTTCTCCATTTTCATTTATTTTTGTAAGGCCAATGTGTTTCAAATTGCTTTTATAAGGGGAAGCTTGGGTCATCTCCTTTCTAGAAAGGACCTCTTGGTATTATTTAAAATATAATTACAAATTGTCCAACATTCCTCTTGTTGACAAGGTATCATAGCACTCCAAGAGCCTGGCTAAAGCTGCCTACGATGACTTTTGGATGTCCTACTTGAAACTGACTTTCTGACCTGGCAAGCCGCTGAGACCCTTTAGGACAGCTGAACTGTAGATAAAAATCTTCCAGGGAAGTAGGTGTGGGCAGGATGTGCGGTTTCCATGCCTCTCATTTGAAGACTGATGCAATTAATTTTTCATGAACAGTCTCTTCCAGTAAAAGTTGCAGTTCAAGAGCTTGTCAAGAGAAATTGGAAAGGACAAGCTAGCCACTGATCTTCAGTTTGAGGCTACAACACTCTTTCCAAATGCCATAGAAATGCACAGCAGGAGAACTATGCCCCTACTGTAATCTCAAGCCCGCCCCTTTGCTAGTGTGACCTTAATGACTTGAATTTGCCATAACACTATCACACCGCAGAGCATGGACTTGTTTACTCAATCTGAAACGGAGCAAGAAGGCATGATGACATGTGATGACATGGGCTTCAGCCTGGCTCTGAATGTGTGCACAGCAGCCTGAAACCAGGAAGGTATTTCCAAGCTTGTAGTGATACAACACTCGCAGATTCTTTCTCTGACATTCCAAGCTAACCACTGTCTATGTTCAGGCTCTGCGAAACATTTGAGACATATGTTTCTGGAAAAAATCATGGCAGGTTTTCTACAATTCTCCATGGCCTAAGCATTTTAAGCTCTGGCCCAACAGGAGCCTCTGCAGCAGGACTGCCTGTGGGGGCCTGGGGAAGCTGCCCTGGGGCACAGACGGGCATTAACTGAGCTGAACACAGTCCAGTTTCACTCATCAACTATTTACCTAGTGCCACAGAGAAAAATTCAAAGATGAATAAAATACACACACTGCTGTCTCTAAAACAATCACTCTTCTCTCTAGAAAAATAGAGGCTTATTTCATCTCAGCTTCTGGTTGAACCACATAACATGCTGTCTGATATTCCAGACCTTTATGTCAGTAGGAACAGAGCCAGTGCCTGATATCTGAGAATTCAAGTCAAAGCCTGATGGACCACTGCTGGCCGCCCCCTGGCCATTAAATCCATATGCAAGTGCTCTCACTGTTCTGGCTGTCTTACGCCATGCGTTTCTCTAGACAAAAACCTAGGAAAACGTCCTGATGAGAAATGCACCCACTTTATTCAGAGAAGGAGATTTCCTAAAAGAACACAAAAGGCTACATCAGCCTCAGCGTTTTGAAGTCCAGTGCAAAATAAAATGCAGATAGATCCCTTGTTCAAAATACATTAAGAAATTCAAGAGAGTGACAGAATAGTACTGAAGCAAGTGCGGGGCCCTCCTAGGCATGTACCCATGAGGCTGTCTTGGCATTTAAGCCAGGCTGCCTGGGCTGGAATTCTGGTTTTGCTACCTACTAGTCATGTAACCTTAAACAAGTCATCTGTAAAATAGGTAATAACAGTTCCTACCTCATCAAGTTGTTATTAGGATTAAATTAATATTTGACAAACACTTAGAATACCTGGCATACAGCAAACACTTAGATAAATGTTTACTAAATATACACTGTACCGAGCCTAAACATCTCAGACAGCCAGAGTCAACTTTAGCCATGATGTTGTGAACTTACTAAAATGTTTTTTTAATGTTCTGCAAATTTGAATTCCTGATAAACAGCATGTTTTTATTCCATGACAGCAGTCGCCTTTTAATTTATTTTTTTAGCAATTAGACAACAGATTTTAAAAGATTCTGGATTGAGACTGGTAACTTACAAAGCAAACCTGAAGAAAGAAAAGATACTGGTTTATGCTCGAAGCCTATGAAGTGCAAACTGTCATGAAGCCAATTTAATACGACTGCTTACTTTATGCTGAAAGGATTCACTAGGGAATTCACTGCTTCCATACAGGAAATGTAGCCTGTTGGTCTGAACAAAAACTAAGAAATGTCTTTCTTTCCTTTTTATAATGCAGAATACTATAAAAGAAGAAAAGCTGCAGAACAGGAAACGTTTCTAATCAAATTCTATATTGAGTTCTAGAAAAAAATACTACTAAAACAAGGCAGAAGATATAATACAG
>JAVSCE010013626.1:0-21825 GCA_032199065.1 Smutsia gigantea
GAACAGTTCTTCCTGCTGCCATTACAACAAACAAGGAAGTGAGCAAAACCGTGCTGATTACAGCAGAAAGCAAGAGCAGGTGGGGCAGGCAGGAAGCACCACCTCTAACTTGCATGCACAGCCTTCTGGTTTCCCTGATGATAAGCAGAAATCTGGAGAAATCTAGTTACTGGGCACTGGCCATTGGAGACCAGCAGCCATTCTGCAGAGCCAGTGGTCATGCCAGCATCAGCCTAAGGACCTAGAGATCTAGACACATACTTGAAAGCATTATGATTTTACTTAATTGTTAAAGAGAAGGAAGGTACTGTAAGTGGAAAGTGTGCTTACATTCCAGTGGTACTCAACAACCTCGGCCTCGAGGCTTAGCAGATACACAGTAGACTACCAGGGTTCTTTTGGGGTGTCTGGGAGAGGAGGGTGAAGAGAGAGGGATTAACAGAGATACATGTTGGTATTCAAAGTGGTTAACTCAGACAACGCATATTCTAAATAAAAGTTATATAAAGTAATGCCTAAGTAACGGGGTTTTCTCTCCAATACTCCCCTAGAACGGTTCAGTGTATGTGAAAGTGATAGATATTTGCAATGTATACATGGATGCAATATAAACTCATAAACTTAGATTTTAAAAATAATGCATTTTCAAATTTGAGCCTTTCTCGTGGATTTTATGGTGTGGGCCATATGATTACACTGCATAATTCTTATTGTGAAAGTAAAACACTCCTTTTTTTTTTTCCTTAACTCCCTGCCCCCCTCAGTGCATCTTCTTACGGATACTGGTTCTATTCATTTTGAGTTCTCTTCTTGTTGAAAGATGTCACGAGTGATTTCCTTTTTCTGAAATGTAATCATTGATGCTAGAATGGTAGAATTTTACTACTGTAAATAGCACTCATTAATGTGAATAACTTTAGAAGAAATGCTTAGAGTTGTGCTTTTAAACGTTTTCACATAAATTTTACAGTAACTGATAATTCTTGGCTTTATCCTACTTAATAAACCCTACTTAATAAACATTTTTTCAGAATTTGTAGTATAGCAGTCTTTTGGGGGTGACCAGCCTTTTTGAAGTTGGTACTAAGATTTTATTTGGAATGCAAGGAGGTTGAAAGAGGTTTGAACATTACCCATGTAACTAGTTTGTTTGAAATACATACTAAAGAAATCTGTTTCTTCAACTGCCTTTTTTAAAGCTCATCACAGTGATTGGTGAAAATGTTGAACTTAATGCTTTGTTCTTGTATGACAGCTATGCAAGCAGCTTTGTATACTAATTAGTTTTAACATTTCATATTAAACTTCATGTTCAGCTGTATTGCATGCAGTATTGACCTAGTCCATCATATATATACTAGAGAGTGTTCTTTATTCAATGAAGTTTTAAGAGAGCAACCCACATGTCTGCCTCCTCTGAGAGCTTCTGGCTGCATTGATCTTTCCTAGTCTTTTGTACTCTTCATTGATTGGTACATCTTAATCTAAGCAAAATACACTAGAGTCAGATTTTTTAGAAATTGAGTTGTGGCAATTTATGTTACAGAAGTTTTTAATATTAGCATCTTTGATTATATGTAATAGGACCACAGGTAATCCTACTCTTTGAGATGTCCAAAAACATGTACCTTTTTTTTTTAGCCAATCTACTCTTCCTCAGAAGCTTCCTTCTACCTCACAGAGCCCCACGGGAAGGAAAAGACAGGGACAGCTTAAACATAAGATGCCAATCCACAACATCTTGCTCTGACAGTTTAACAGTCTCATTTGGAAAACCCAGCCTCTTGGTTCAGTGAAGAGTCAGATTTCCTTCTCACAAACGCTTTCATGAGGAATAATCACAATTATTTATTAATTGGATATGTGTTTCTATGGGGCACTGAGAAATTTCTAAAATCTAGGAATCAGATTGGGCACTGCCAATCTCACTTCCTGTTTTTCATTCATTTTCACATGTTGCTTGCTTGTTTTTCTTGAAAATTTTAATCTTGAATATAGTTTCACATGCAGTTGTAAGAAATGATAGATTCCATATATTATTCAACTAATTTCTCCCAATAATAACATCTTGCATAATTATTATAGAATATCATAACCAGAAAACTGACATTGATAGACTCCATTGACCTTATTTAAATTTCACAAATTTTCCATGCAATTATTTGTGTGTGTGTGTGCACATGTATATGCATTTGCATATTTCTATCAGTTTTATAGATTGGTGTGGCCACCACAGTCAAAAGATACAAAGCAGTTTTATCATGGGGATCCCTTGCACTGTCTTTAATAGCCACAGCCACATCCTCCCCTTCCTGTCTCCCTCACCCTTGGCAGCCACTAGTCTGTTTATCCCTTTAATTCTGTTATTTCAAGAGTACTGTTTGGGTGGAATGATAGTCTATATAACCTTTGAGATTGTCTTTTTTTCACTCAGTATAACTCCTTTGAGATCCATACAAGTTTTGTGTGAAGCAGTAGTTCTTTTTTATTGCTGAGTAGTATTCCACAGAACAGAGGTATCACAGTTTACTAACCTTTTGGAGGGCCTTCAAGGTTGTTTCTAGTTTTTGGCTATTACAAATAAAGCTGCTGTGAACACTCATGAACAAGTTTTTTTGTGAACATAAGTTTTAATTTCTCTGGGATAAATGCTCAAGAGTGTATTTGCTGAGCTGTATGGTAAGTAAATGTATAGTTTTGTAAGAAACTGGCATGCTTTTTTTCCAGAGTACTTTATATTCCCATCAGCACTATATGAGTGATCTCATTTCTCCACATATTCACCAGCATATGGTTTTATCACTGTTTTTTGTTTTAGCCATTCTAATAGGTATGTAAGTGAAATTTGCATTTCTTTAATGGCTAACCTTGAACATCTTTTCATGTGCTTATTTGGAATCTGTATCCTCTTCAGTTAAATAAATGTATCTTTTGTTCATTTTCTAACTGGTTTTATTACTGTTGAGTTCAAGGTTTTAAAAAAATATATGGTCTGGATTAAAATCCTTTGCCAGATATGTATGAAAGTATTTTCTTCCAGCTTGTGGCTTGCCTTTTTAATCACTTAATGGGGTCTTTTCACAGAGCAGAATATTTTAATTTTAGTAAGGTCATTTATCAATTTTTCCTTTTATGGATTGTGTTCTTGATGGTAAGTTTAAGAACTCTTTGTCTAGTCCTTCATCCTAAATATTTCTCCTTTGTTTGGATTTCAAAAGGTTTTATATATTTACATTTTGCATTTAAAGTCCATGATCCATTGAGTTGATTTTTGTATAGGTTGTGAGATTTAGGTTGAAGGGTTTTTTTTTTATGTTTGTTTTCCTTTTCTTGCCTATGGCTGTCCAGTTGCTCTAGCACCATTTGTTGAAAATTCTGTCCTTCCTCCAATTAATTGTTTTTACAGGCAAAAATCAGTTGGGCATATTTATATGGCTCTATTTCTGGATTCCCTGCTCTGTCCCATTGATCTGTATTTATCATACAGCTGATTACTGTTACGGGGCTCTGTAGTAAGCTTTAACATCAGGTATAGTGATTCTACCCACTTTATTCTGTATTTTCAAAATTAGCTATGCCAGGTCATGGGCCTTTCTATTTCAGTTTTGGAATAAGCTTGCCTGTATCTACAAAACAATTGCTGGGATTTTGATAGGAAATGCATTAAACCTATCAGTTTGGGGAGAATTAGCATCTTGTTGAATCTTCTAATACATGAGTACAGTATGTTTCTCTATTTAGGTTTTCTTGAGTTTTTTATCAACATTTTATAATTTTCATAATACAGATAGTAAACATATTTCACTAGGTTTCTGACTATTTCATTTCCTTGGAGCAATTGTAAATAGTATTTTACTTTTAATTTCTCTCTGTACATTTTCATTGCTTATATATACAAATGTGATAGATTCTTGTGTGTTTATCTTGTATCCTACAACTTTGTTAAAATCTCATACTAGAGAGTGGATTAAAGATGGTGGCATGAAAGGTGAGACAGAGGCTTCCTCCTAAAACAGCATATAATACAAAAATATAATTAATACAACTAATCCTGAAAGAGCAACAGGAAAGAGGACTGTGCCAAACTGAATACACCTGGAGAAAAGAATAAACCTCATGGAACAGGGTAACATACCAAAGCCGTGGCCCAGTGGGACCCAAGCCCTTCCCCCACCCCAGCTCACCAGCAGGAGGAAGAGAAACAGAGCCGGGAGAGTGGAGGCCTGGGACTGCTGAATACCTAACTCCAGAGATCTGATCTGGGAGCACAAACCTACATTTCATGGTGTTTTCATGGTACTCTTGTGATTAGGGGGTTGTAAAGCTAAGACAGGCAGAATACCTGGAGAGACTGAGATTCCAGCCGCTTGTGGAAAGCAGGGATCCATATCTGGCTGCTCTGGGACAAAAGAAAGGTGGGCAGTCTGAGAGACTTCCTAACAGCAAGAGGGCTGCTAAAGGGGCAAGGATTGCACAGAGCTTACTGCTCAGGAGAAAGGACAGGTAGACAAAATTGTCCAGGTGAACTCTGCCCAGCAGGTTGGGAACTTTCATGATCTTCAGGTGCTCCAGCTCCCTGGCTGGCTACAGAGCTCCAAGGACCCCATCCGTGATACGCAGCCTACTTAGCCCTTCTCCCAGCCAGCCCCACCTGGCTCACAAACCGGCAAACCCTATCCTGGCATTAGGCCAGCCAGAGGGAAGCCCCATCTACAGCAACAACAAATGCAAAGCACAGAGGCTTATACCTGTGTGCTCGGCCCACTGGTTCAGGCAGTGAAGACAGGCATAGCAGCTGGGAAGCAGGAAACAGCTCCTACCTCCTCCCAGGCACCAATACCACTCCCCTGCGACCCTGACATTGCTTCAGGGGCTGAGCAGCTCCAGAGAGTAGAGCTTCTGGGCACTAGAGGGCACCATATACAAATATGAAACGCCAAAGGAACCTGATCCAGACTAAAATTATTAATACAAGCCCTGAGAAAAATTCTAATGAAATCAAATCATGAATCTGCCTGAAAGGGATTTCAAAATAAAAATCATTAACATACTTATGGAGGTACAGAAAAATGTTCAAGAACTCAGGGATGAATTCTGGTCAGAGATCCAATCATTACAGAACATCATATCATGGAACGTTTTGAAAGCAGATTAGATACGGTGTAGGAGACAATAAATGAAATATAAATTAGAGAAGAGGAATACAAAGAAGCTGAGGCACAGAGAGAAAAAAGGATCTCTAAGAATGAAAGAATATTGAGAGAACTGTGTGATCAATCCAAACAGAACAATATTTGCATTATAGGGGTACCAGAAGAAGAAGAGAGAGAAAAAGGTATAGAAAGTGTCATAGAGGAGGTAATCGCTGAAAACCTCCCCAGTCTGGGGGAGGAGATAGTCTCTCAGGCCATGGAGGTGCACAGATCTCCCAACACAAGGGACCCAAGGAAGACAACATCAAGACATATAGTAATTAAAATGGCAAAGATCAAGGATAAGGACAGACTATTAAAAGCAGCCAGAGAGAGAAAAAAGATCACCTATAAAGGAAAGCCCATCAGGCTATCAGACTTCTCAGCAGAAACCTTACAGGCCAGAAGGGAGTGGCATGATGTATTTAATGCAATGAAGCAGAAGGGCTTCAAACCAAGAATACATTATCTGGCAAGGTTATCATTTAAATTTGAAGGAGGGATGAAACAATTTCCAGATAAGCAAAAGCTGAGAAAATTTACCTCCCACAAACCGTCTCTACAGTGTATTTTGGAGGGACTGCTATAGATGAAAGTGTTCCTAAGGTTTTATAGCTATCACCAGAGGTAATAAAACCACAGTAAAGAAGGTAGAGCAGTTAATTACTAAACAAATGCAAAATTAAATCAACTATCCCCAAAGTCAATCAAGGGATAGACAAAGAGTACAGAATACGAGACCTAATATATAAAGAATGGAGGAGGAAGAAAAGGAGAAAAAAAGAACCTTTAGACTGTAAGTGAGTTAAGTTAGGCTCTTAGATAGTAAGGAAGTTACCCTTGAACCTTTGGTAACCACAAATCTAAAGCCTGCAATGGCAATAAGTACATACCTATCGATAATTACCCTAAATGTAAATGGTCTGAATGCACCAATCAAAAGACATAAAGATGGATGGATAAAAAAACAAGACCCATTTATATGCTGCCTACAAGAGACTCACTTTGAACCCAAATACATACACAGACTAAAAGTGAAGGGATGGAAAATGATACTTCATGCAACTAATAGGGAGAAAAAAGCAGGAGTTGCAATACTTGTATCAGACAAAATAGACTTCAAAACAAAGAAAGTAGCAAGAGACAAAGAAGGACGTTACATAATGATAAAGGGGTCAGTCCAACAAGAGGATATAACCATTTTAAATATCTATGCACCCAACACAGGAGCACCTACATACGTGAAACAAATACTAACAGATTTGAAGGGGGAAACAGAACGCATTCATTTTAGGAGACTTCAACACTCCACTCACTCCAAAGGACAGATCAACCAGGCAGAAAATAAGTAAGGAGACAGAGGCACTGAACAACACTTTAGAACAGATGGACCTAACAGACATCTACAGAACATTCCACCCAAAAGCAGCAGGATACACATTCTTCTCAAGTACACATGGAACATTTTCAAGAATAGATCATATCCTAGGCCACCAAAAGAGCCTCAGTAAATTCAAAAAGATTGAAATTGTACCAACCAGTTTCTCAGACCACAAAGGTACGAAACTAGAAATAAATTATGCAAAGAAAATGAAAAATCCCACAAACATATGGAGGCTTCACAACATGTTCCTAAATAACCAATATATCAATGACCAAATAAAAACAAAGATCAAGCAATATATGGAGACAAATGACAACAATAATCCAACATAGCAAAATCTATGGGATGCAGCGAAGGCTGTGCTAAGAGGAAAGTATATTGCAGTACACCCACTTCAGGAAAGAAGAACAATCCCATATGAACAGTCTAAATTCACAATTAACAAAACTAGAAAAAGAAAAACAAATGAGGCCCAAAGTCAGTAGAAGGAGGGACATAATAAAGATTAGAGCAGAAAAAAAAAATCGAGAAGAATAAAACAATAGAAAGAATAAATGAAAACAGGAGCTGGTTCTTTGAGAAAATAAACAAAATCAATAAAACCCGAGCCAGACTTATCAAGAAAAAAAGAGAGTCTACTCACATAAACAGAATCAGAAATGAGAAAGGAAAAATCACTTCAGACACCACAGAAATACAAAGAATTACTAGAGAATACTATGAAAAACTATATGCTAACAAACTGGATAACCTAGAAGAAATGGGCAACTTTCTAGAAAAATACAACCTTCCAAGGCTGACCCAGAAAGAAACAGAAAATCTGAACAGACCAATTACCACCAAAGAAATTGAATTGGTAATCAAAAAACTACCGAAGAACAAAATCCCTGGACCAGATGGCTTTACCGCTGAGTTTTATCAAACATTTAGTGAAGACCTAACACCCATCCTCCTTAAAGTTTTCCAAAAAGTAGAAGAAGAGGGAATACTTCCAAACTCATTCTATGAGGCCAGCATCACTCTAATACTAAAACCGGGCAAAGACCCCACAAAAAAAGAAAATTACAGACCAATATCCCTGATGAACATAGATGCAAAAATGCTCAACAAAATATTAACCAACCGAATTCAAAAATACATCAAGAGGATCATACACCATTATCAAGTGGGATTCATCTCAGGGATGCAAGGATTGTACAACATTCAAAAATCCATCAACATCATCCACCACATCAACAAAAGGACAAAAGCACATGATCATCTCCATAGATGCTGAAAAAGCATTCCACAAAATTCAACACCCATTCATGATAAAAACTCTCAACAAAAGGGGTATAGAGGGTAAGTACCTCAACATAATAAAGGCCATATATGACAAACCCACAGCCAACATCACACTTAACAGTGAGAAGCTGAAAGCTTTTCCTTTAAGATCGGGAACAAGACAAGGATGCCCACTCTCCCCACTTCTATTCAACATAGTACTGGAGGTCCTAGCCACGGCAATCATACAACACAAAGAAATAAAAGGCATCCAGATTGGCAAGGAAGAAGTTAAACTGTCCCGTTTGCAGATGACATGATATTGTACATAACAAACCCTAAAGAATCCACTCCAAAACTACTAGAACTAATATCTGAATTCAGCAAAGTTGCAGGATACAAAATCAATACACACAAATCTGTTGCTTTCCTATACACTAACGATGAACTAACAGAAAGAGAAATCAGAAAAACAATTCCATTCACAACTGCATCAAAAAGAATAAAATACCTAGGAATAAACCTTTAAATTACAAATTCTGTTTATTTAATAATTATGACTTTAAATTGTTTATTTCCTCTTGGTTAAGTTTTGGTAGTTTGTGCTTTTCAAGGAATTGGCCGTTTCCTTCTAAGTTGTCAAATTTATGAATAAAAAGTTTGTGGTAGTCCCTTATTATCCTTTTAATGGCTACAGGATTGTAGGGATCTTTCTGTTTCATTCCTGATGCTGATGGTGTTTGTCTTCTGCCTATCTTTCTGTCTTTATCCATCTAGCCAGAGGCTTACCAACTTTTTCAAATCTTCCTACAGAACCAGCTTTTGCTTCTTTGATTTTCTCAGTGGTTTTCCTATTTGAAATGTCATTGATATCTGCTTTTATCTTTATTATTTCCTTCTTGCTTTGGTTTTATTATTTTTTTTCTAGTGTTGAGGTAAGAATTTAGATTATTGATTTGAGACCTTTCCTCTTTCCTAATGTGTGCATTTAGTGCTATAAATTTCTCTCTTAGTGTTGCTTTAGCTGCATCCCACATAGTTTTGTATAATGTATTTTCATTAAATTTTATGAAAGTAAAATTTTCTTTGAGACTCCCTTTTTTGTATGATGGCTGCTTTGAAACCCTTGTCAGAGAATTCTGATTTGTTTTTGTTACCATCTCTTGATAATTGTTGAGATTTTCCTGGATCTTAGTATGCTGAGTGATTTTCTATTGAAACCTGGACATTTTGGATATTATTTCATTACACTCTGGATCTTATTTAATTTTTTGTTTTATCTGGCCTCCTTTGACACTGCTCTGGCAAGGGAGAAGGGAGCACCAGATGGGGATGGTAGTTAAATTTCCTCACTGTGCCTGAATTGGCACTCACTGGGGAGTGACAAGGATGTCACTGGTGTGGGTGAGAGTTCGACTCCCCACTAGGCCTCCGCTGACCACCCTGGGTACGAGGAGGAGGGAATGCTTTGTTACTGCCCCCCATGTGTCCTCCAGGGACACTACCCTGGTGGGGGTTTAAGATGCTCCCCACTCTGCCTTTACTGGTAGGAATGGAGCCACACTTTTCATTGTTTCATTTGCTGGAGCAGAGCGGTTATTGTCTAAAAGTTTTCTGTCTTGCTAGGCTGCTCCTTGCCTTGTCCTTCAGCTTGAGAGAGCACGCTTTTGTTGGGGCTATTTTCTGTCTGTGCCCATGCGTGTTTCTGGGTTACTTGTTGAAGTAGTTCTATTAGTGTTGCCCTGAAATGCTTGCCAGATGATTCTAGCACCTGACTCATCTCAGTGTTGATGTCCCTTGTCTTTTCTCATTCAAGTCGTGACTTTCATGGTCCTTGTTATGACGAGTGATTTTTTTTAATTGTATCCTGGTCATTTTGGACATTATGAGACTCTGCATCCTTTTAAATTATTTTTGTTTAACGGGCAGCCTCCCTGTTGAGGGATCGCTAGCTGGGTGTATATGCTCAGCTTCCCACTTGGCCCCCGACATCACCTGTGTTACGTGTGGCTCTTATTCCCACTGCCTCCTTACGAACAGGTGGGGTGGATGTTCAGCTCCTCCTTTGGCCCTAAGACCTTCTCAGCGAAAGTGGGCCGCTGATTTGCATTGCCTCAGTGGCTGTGCTCCATTGTGCAGACACTCCCTTGGCTGGGGGCAGAGTATGGTTGCCTGCCTCTGCGTGAGGGGAGAAGGAAGATCAGCCCGACGACACCTCCCAGAGGGGATTTGGGGGCACTGCCTGCTTGTGCCATGCAGGGGATGGAAGATTCGCTCACTGCCTAGAGAGAGAGAGAGAGAGAGAGAGAGAGAGAGAGAGAGAGAGAGAGAGAGAGAGAGAGATGTCTCCTTGTTTAGCCCCACTGAACCCTTCTGGGACAGTGGTGCAGTTTTACCATTGATGTTCGCCCTACTGGTGTTTTGGACATGGGAACAGGCCTTTCTTGGCACCTTTTTATGTCTGCCTCTTGTTGGTTCCAGGTTGGAGCCTCCTTGCAGCACCTTGGGGGGTACGTGGGAGACAGGAAACCCAGGGAACTCACTGCCGTGGTCTTCCTTAAGTCCCAGTCTCCACGCAGTCGTCGTTCTCCTTGCCACCTTGTCTTCCTGGGCTTGTTTGTGTGTCATACACAGGGAGTTTTAGGTTTAAGAGGAAGGACCTGGGAGGAATGGGGCTATTCCATCTTTACCAAAACAAGAGGTCTCCACATAAGTGTGAAAATTTTGCAAACAGTGGTTTATATGATAATAACAGTTCATTTCTTCAAGTATATCATGTATCAGGCACAATGGTTGATTCTGGGGACTATAGATAGGACTGAGACATAGTTCTTTACCTTCAGAGACCACAGTTTTGTAGAGTTCAAAGACCTGTGAAAGAGATTTTTAATTTGCTCTGTGACATTCAGGTAGAAAACACAATTCTTTATTTTAGAAGTAAAATTAAATCTAGGTATTATTGGAGCTTCTCTGCCTGCCATTGACTGATATGAGCCTCCTTTGGTTTATAAGGCACCAGGCAAACGGGGAAGGAGCCTAGGCCTTAGTGCCTTGCTGGTACCATGATTACTATTGCTTGTTACTCGGGTCACCATTCTGGCCATTGTTTGGCTGGCCCCAGCTCTCCAGGCTGTGGTGCTTAGTGATCAGACTGGAGGAGTCTTTCAAGTATCACCAGTGTCTGAGGTCCTGGACACCCCTGTGCCTTATGCAGAAGCTTCAGTCCTGCAATCCTCCTAGTGAGGAAGGACCCCCGCAATCCGGGAGGACCCCCCAGTCCTGGAGGAACATCAGCTTTCTTTGACATTAGCCTATTGGATGGGAAGTTTGGCTCTTCTGCTTCTGTTAGAGCTGGTTTTAATAATAAGGGGCTGTTAGTTCTTCCCAGGGGCAGGAGAATCCCCTTGGGGACAAACCATGTGCTCTCTGAGTTCTTCTGGGAACTTGTTTTGGTAATTTGTGAATGCCCAAAGGTAGAGCATTTTGAACTTTCTCCCTTATGATGGTAATAATAAACACTTAGCTCATGTGCTGTTCTGAGCATTTAACTTATATCCTCTTATTCAGTTCTAATAGCAACCTCAGGAATAAGTGATTTTATTAGACCCAGTTTTCAAAAGAGGAAATTGAGGCACAAAGAATTCTAAGTAACTTGCCTCAGGTCACTCAACTAATAAGCGGTGGAGGCAGGATTCAGAGCCAGGCAATTTGGCTCTAGATCTGAAGTTCTTACCTCTCTTCTGGATGTGTGACAAACGTTGAGTTTCACTTTGCTTTAATTACTATTTGTTCAAAGTCAAAAAGATCGTATCTGAAAGAAGTGCTCTGGCCTTCTAAAAGGTGTCAATTAAGTAATTTCATGTAATTAACGAATGTTTCTAATAATAAACACTTCCTGTTTTCTTTCTTACGAAACCACCACATAGATAGCTCTGACAACAGGAGTATGAAAAATAACATAACCAGTACATATCTTATATTTTTTAATCGTTTATAGTATTGTCCTCTAGAAATCAGATTTTTTATTTGCTTCTGAAAGTAGGGAATAATGATTTTTCTAGAAATTTCTGCCATTTTGTTTGGCTGTTCAGAGCTCAAGAGAAAATTAAACCAGATTATTTTTAATAATATACATCTATTATTCATCACATTTCTTTATACATATGTGATATTTTCTATTGCTTTTGGGTTTCTTTTTGTTCGAATACAGGTCGTAGAATAACTAGAAGGACCTGGTTCACAAGTCATATAAATATTATCCATGCCATTAGATTTAAATTCTACATTAGGGGCTTATTGTATGTAGAGCAATTATAGACAAGTTCCTCTGTTCAGAAAAGATTCACACTGCCCTTTACCTTGTTTTATTTTCTTTGAAATGTTTAGATTTTCCTATTCATTTAAAATGTCGAATCAAGTTTCATTTACAAACATATTTTATGTATTTGGTAGTATAATCTAACAGTTTATTCTATTCTTTATAAACAGTGTGTTGAATATAAAATTTCTGCTACGTTTTGTTAGAGAATAATGTATAATTTCCCATAAAGTCATCCACTAATTTGCATTTTTTCTTACCATTGGTTCTTAAATTTCCACAGGCACTTTACCCACTATGTGATTTATCTGCATCACTATGTGATTTATCTGAAGCAGATGTCTTTTTCAAATTCATACTGATTTATCACCCATGCCAATTAAATACCTTCTTCGCTGATACATAAAAAATCTTTGTTAGTTCTAGCTCAAGAGAAGCCATAGGATTGAGCTCTAAAACTTAAAATGAACTTACTAAGTAGACATTTGTTAAAGCCCCGCTGTAGTGAGTCCCACTGGATGTCTGGGATAAAGAACAGGAGGGGCATGATCAGTGATTGTAGAGAGCCTGCCTTCTAGAAGGGAAAACTCTGGCATCATAGTGATTGGGATGTAGTCTCTGCCCTTGAGGAGTTCACAGGCTGTCAGAGAATTAAAATATCAAAAAACAAGTCATTCATTTCGAAACTCAGGTAGGTGGTCCTTTTAACAAGGTTATATTTCAGTCTTTATTTTCTGTTACAATAGACAGAAAATTGTTTTTATTTACCATAAAATTTACAAATCTCACTTCTATGCCCTGTGTGTTCATTGCGTCATTTCTTCTTGGTCCCTGTAAGATCCCTAAGAGATGCATAGAGCAGCTGAACTGCCAAACTCATCCAGCCCACCTTTTTGGAGTGCCTTTCTGTTAGATCTTAGGGGCCTTGAGTTACGTGAAGCATCTATACTCACAGATTTGAATTACCATCTGCGGTACAGATTTCCAGTGCAGTTGTGGTACGAACTTGGTTGGGGGTGTGGATAGGGTGCTAAGGACCACAAAAGAGGAGTACACAAAACAAGCTGGGGGATCCTGCAGTGCTTCCCGAAGGAGGATTTTGAAGGAGAAAAAATAATTGACTAGAAGTAGTGGGGTTGACTTCTTGTTATTTAAGTAACAGCTAAAACATTATCTCCCCAGGTACTCCTTCACCCAGGTGAATGCTCTTTGCAACTGCCCTGCTTTGCTTGCTTTATAGCAGAGTCCATTACCTTCCCATCTGTAACTCATTTACTTATTACAGGTCTCATCCCTCCAGACCGTAACTGCTGGAAGAACAGGGACCCCCTTTGTCTTGCTTCCTATGTATCCCCAGTGCTGAGCACAGTTCCTCTCACCTTGGAGCTAGGAAAATGTTTGTTGAATAAATAAATGAATGAATGAAGACAGGATGAATGCTGGAGGCAGAGTGAGCAGATGAAAGCAAGTATGTGTGAAGGTTCAGTTGAGAAACTGCAAAAATTAGGTGTGACAGGAACAGGGGTGCTTTTTCTTAAAAGTTCTGAGGTGAAGCATGGAATTAAAACTTTATCCTGGAAGCCTTGGAAAGCTGCCAGGCTGCATGATATGTAATCTTTCTGTCCTCAGTCCAGTGACTGACAGTGGAGTATGTTTGAAATATCTATTATGTGTAAAACTGATGACCTTACTGCGGCATTTGGGGAATATCACTAGAATTTCAATTTCAACTACAGTGATATTCTTGATGTCAAGTGACCAGACACACAAGAATTTTGTTCAGGTCTGTAGTGTTCCTTGGCTAATTCCCTTGGAACAGTGAGCTGCTTGAGACTTAAACTCTGCAGTTGTTTCAAACGCACAGCGACTTTTGGGATTTTTGTCTGTTTTTCCTTTTTCTCCTCCTTTTCTTTGCTTTAGCACAAGGTGGCATATATGAGGTTGTCCCGTGTCCTTATGTGATGGTGGCAAAAGTTCTTCCTCCATGCCTGTCCAACCATTCACTGCAGTGGACATTCTGTTACGTCCCTATATGTAAGCTAAAGCGTTGGGTGCTTGGCTATAAATATAAATCTGACTTAGCTCTTTCAAGAATATTACAGGCTGCTGATGTATATTTGATACTCATCTCCTTCCGTGGTACAGAAAGTGAATCTGGTGTTTCTGCTTTTCCCCACAATGCATAATGTAAGATAGAATGAGTTTTCACTAAAATTCTAACTAGATCCTTTGATTGAGTTTTTAAAAGAAAAATTGTTTCTACCTATGTTGAATGTATTTTTCAGTCTTCTACATGGATATGGTTATGGCAAAAAGCAGTGACTTGGAACTTTTTTCAGAATTTGGTTGTACGATTGTTTCCCTGTCTGCTTATGTGTGAATGCATCTATCAGAAACTGCGATCACAGGGTCCCTAGAGGTAATGCAGTTCAGTTTGAATGGACAGTTTAGAAGTTTTTCATGCCAGTACCTACCAGTGTTGCACGTCTTGGCAGTATGGTAGTAATCCTGTAGCTGAGGGCCTTTTGTCTTAGTAGCCTAAAGATACCACACAGAGCATAATTTCAGTTGCTTTTGAACTTTAGAATTTCCTCAGGCATGTTTCTGTCCTAAAACCCAAGCATATTCTCTGAAAGATATTTCATATCTTTATTGAAAAAAGTAAACTTTGGTATGTTGGCTTTCTTTACCAGATTTCCATACTTTCATTTTCTTGTTTAATAGGACAGTGTAAAATTAGGGCAAAGTATTTGCCAAAAATTACGAATTATAGATTTGATATTTTATAAACCCACATGCACAATTGAATAAAAGCAAAACAGACGTTCTTAAGTGTGATTTTATAACCATTTTTGCTATACACCCACTAACTTAAGCAGAAGATATGAGTAAGTGGATCTGGTTAGGCTCTCAGGAAGCTGTGAGCAGCTTGCCTCTATGGTAGCTCTGCCTTTGTTAGCTTTCTATACATTGTTTACCCACCAATGTGTGCAACACTTAAGTGTGCTGACTTCAATGGTATCTACATAATTTACTGGGAAACTTGGCCATGAGAAAAAGTTAGGCATAGTCAGTCCTTCCCTCAATAAAGCTGGCTGTCTATGACTAGTTCAGTAGAACTATGGATTTTTGTCTTCATTTGGACCATGTATTTTTATGTTGAGCATTAGTCCATTTTAATTTTAAATCTTTCTTTGTTTTTTCTTCTGTCATTATACATGAATCTCTATATATTTAACAGGGGTAATATTTCTGGAATACCTGCTGATATGTCTTTGGTCAATAAATTGGTTTTCCTCTCCTGACCTTTTCTTCTGTCATGGCTCCAGGTAACAGAGTAGGGTGAATGCCTTTTTGTTGGGGAAATTCCTTTGAGACATAAAGGAGCAAAGAAAGATGGCTTCTAGGTGCAAAGGAATGTGGGCTGAAGAGGTAGAGTTAAGGCAGGTAAGTCTTAGCATTCCCTCCCCTCACTCCTCTCCCCACCTAAGGGAACTGAAATTCTGGGTTCAGGGAGACAGTAGGTTGAGGGTAAAGCCAAAAAATTGTGAAGAAAGCTTATGCCCCATCCCAGTCTTAGAACCCAGGGAAAAAACTGCCTTGCAAGGTGGCCTCACCACAGTGGAAGCTGCAGCAGCAGAGTACAATGCAGTGCGTTGTACTTGGAGGAAAGCAAGGATTCCTGGGCCTCCTCAGGTTGGGAGTGGCTTTCAGGAATCCCAGAGTTACTGTACACCCCGCAGACCTAGGTTGAGAGAACCTGTTGATGGGGATGCTGTGCTGAGGGACAGGCTGATACCAACACTCTAGTTGGTGGCTGGGCCATGGGTGTGAATGAGATTATGGAGTGTAGTTGTCTTTGGTACCCATTACAGCTGAGGAGGAGCCAAACAACCAGGCCGGAGCTCTGGATTCTAAGACAGAAGCTCGGCCCCCACAGCATTATCAGGCCGGTGTCTGGGGTCCATGGAGCCCCAGGGGACAGCACAAGAGCCTGAGTGCGTTCATCTGAGAGCCCTTTCCTTACCATAGCCAAGTTACATAACCTCACCCACATCCCTACACCCAGCTGCCATCCTCGTAGAAGCAGAGAGAAAATGTGAGGGGAAAAACAGTATTTATTTGAAAGAAACTATAAACCAGAAAAGACTGAGCTACCATACAATGCAAGTTAAAGTCAAGATCAGAGCTTAAAAATCAAGGTTAAATCAGTTATAGAAGATTAAAAAGCTACATTTTCTTGCAACATCTTAGTCTTTGAGGATACGTTTCCAACATTTAAATTTAAGTTTTGTACTCTGCTCACTGTTGAACACAGCTTAAGTCCAATGATTATCTGATTGAGGTTGTAGATTGTCTGCATTTGGCATGCCTAATTAATGCTATCTTTGTCTCAATTATTTGATCGCTAGAAGTGGAATTTTTGGTTTCTCATTATCTCATTGTTATAAAATAAGGGCAAAATGAAATAAAATTGTAACACAATTGTGCAATAATTGCAGTACAGACATGATGGTTAATATTACCAAGCTGAAATGCTGTCTGGCAGGCATTACCATGTACATTTTGAAATTTCCATTCATTTGCTGACATAACACAGTTTGAGTTTGATGTACACATGGTGGTTTGAGAGCATCTGTATATGATGTTTGAAAGTGTGGGTAATATGAAAAGTAATCTAGAATTTCATATGATTTATAAATATGGAGCTAAAATTTTTTTTAATTCTCCTGTCTCTTTCTTCTGAAAAGAGGAGTTGCTATTTGCTCTGTCAAGAGGGATCAGTGAAAATTGTTCTTTGCATGTCATTTTTCATCTCAATAACTACATTTTTGAACATTTTGCTAATTACCTAATTTATAATGTTAACATAGGTTAGTAAAATTATATTGGTCTATAACTATGAGGTGAATTATTTTTTAATCATTTTAAACCAGCTTTGTTGAAGTATAATTTACATATAAGAATGTACCTTCTTCCATACTATAAAATGTACCATTTTAAGTGTACAGTTCTGTACGAACTAGTTTCTTTGGTCCATCACGGTTATATCCTCTGTCATTATCAGCCAGTGTCCTTTCGGGTTGATACTGATCCACTAACAGTTAACACTCAGCCATTTTAGAAGTACTTACAGAGGCTTGCTCGGTGTGGGGGTTTGTTTGCATTTCACAGCTCAATATTCCTAGACTTTTATGTTCTTTATTCTTACATTTGTGGCACCCAAATGTCAGCCATCTAGATAGCCCCAAGTCTCACAGCCTTATTGGATATGTTTACTTTTATGTTCAAATGAAAATAGTTCAAGTCTTAGCTGAGGAATTCCAGTGGCTGCCTTAAGAATGTGGCTTACATTTTCCCAAGAGCCTCTCGCTTTGATTTTCTCTTCCCACTGGGCTCTTGGTTTTGTATCCCACCTCTAGAGGCCCTTCCCTTCTTTCCGTCCCATGTCAGTCCCAGCCTTGCTCTGTTCTCTTCATTTTTCTAAAGCGCTGCTAATACAAAGTGCCTGGATGTTTGTAGCATGTTGGCACTGAGGATTTGGCAACCACGTTCCTCTACAGTACTGCAAGCAACGCAAGTATTAGCCAGTTCCCAAGTTTGTGACTTTTTCTGTCATTGGGCATTTCTCACACTGCACAAATGTTAGTTATGTGACATCTCTGTTTTCATGTTATGTTTTGCCGGGCTAGAGGAAATCTTACTAGTTTTGTCATAGAGTGGAATGGAGGTGAAAGTGAAGGAGAACCATCTTTATTCTATTGCTTCAGGAGAGAAATCAATCAATAATTTTTTAAATTTAGTAAGCCTCCTTATATAACTTGATAAATATTGGCAACCTAGTAATTGCTACCACTTGATAGTATGTCCTGTGGAAGAAAGTTTTAACAGAAAGAAATAACAGTTTTGCGCTGTATTTTTCAGAGCTGCAGTAGGCCAGAGTAGCCAAGTAGCAAAAGAGGTTTTTAATCAAGACGGTATAATTCCTTCAGAATTTTTTGAGCTTATTTAAATTCTTGTCTAATAAAAGACTTCTGGAGAGGGCCGGGTGAAGTTTTGAAGGAGCTTATATTTCTTTCATTATCTTCATTTTTTGCGACTTTCTAAAGAAAGAGGCAAACAGATCTATCTTAATATGTCTTTCATGGATATTTTATACTTAAAAAAAACTTACATGTGTATATTTGTATTCTGTTTTGTTTTGTTTTTTAAAGTCCTTATATACTGAGGAATGTCGTCTTTTTAAAACTATGGCAGGGAAAGGTGTTTCTCTCTGTTAAGCTGTAGCGGAATTAGTAAATAATGTACAAAAAGAAGGATGACCCAGTCTGACAGGATGTAAGTTTTGAATTGGTGATCCTGTGTAGTGAGACCTTTACACTGGATCTCCCCCTCTCTTGCTCACCACACTTTTGTATCAGTCATACATTTATTTCTCACACACATGCTTTCAGTCCAACAGTAGAGTCAAACCTTTATCAGGTGGTCACATAAATATGTGAAGGTTTCACTTTAATAAAAATTTTGAAGTAGTTCTGCTTAGAAGGCATACGGAGCTTCCAGTCTAGTCAGAGGACTGTTGGGAAGGCTTCCCTGAGGAAGTGAGGATTGAAGCGAGGGGGTAATGTAGGGTTGAGTGGGGTGAGGAGGAAGGCTTTTAGGAGCAAAGTGAACTATAGCAGGTGAGATTGTGTGAGGATGGCAGGGGCGCTCAGCAAGCAAGGGAGACCAGGGGAGAGGAAGCTGGAGGGTGTCCCAGTGGTCCCTGGGTGGACCTTGTGGGCCATGTGGGCCACGTGAGCCGCGTGAATGGGCTATGACAGAGTCCTTAGGGCAGGGGAGTTTGGGGAGAGTTTTAAGGGGAGTGGTGGAGCAGTGAAATCAGATTTCTGAATGGCTTGGTTGCTGAGTGGAGGACACATTAGAAGGGTCAGCAGGCTAGGCAGTACTCCAGATGGGAATGCCAAGGGCTCAAACTGGGGTGGGAGTGTTAGGTAGGGAACAGTGGACCAATTTGAAAAATCCAACAGCATGTGGATGGATTTAGGGATGTAGAAGGGGAGATACCAAGAGTGATGCTAAATTTCTGACTAGTGTTCACTGAGCTGTGGGGACAGGAGACAGGACCAGGATGAGGGAATGGTTAAGCGTTTTGTCTAAATATTTTATACTCATTTACTTTCATTTTACATCTTAATAAATATTTACTGAGGACAGATCAGGCCGGAGGAGGTCTGAAGGAATTTGATGTTTCAATGGAAATAAATGAGAAAATAGATTTTGTTATGAAAGAATTTTATTACTAACTTGGCTTGAAAGCAGTTCTTTTCTGTGTGAGTCTTTGTAAGACACTTCCCCCCATTTTCCTTCTTGGACTTCATGCTCTCACGTTCTTGAACATGTATTAATATTTTCATAAGACTGTCTGCTTTTTAGAAACTGAGCATTAAGTAAGTTCATTATGAGTTTTCCTTGTAAAGCTTTTTAAAATGTAAGAGTTTTCTTGAAGTACTCTTAGCATACAAATTACAGACAATTTGGAGTTTACCAAATATTCTGTGACAGTATCCCCATAATGTGGACCTTTTTAACAAGTTTGCTAGCTCTTGTTGTAGACTTTGTGTGACTCTGCTAAATTGTTTTTGGCCAAATGAAAGCATTATTGAATTTTTAATGAAAAAAGTAAGTAATATGTTTTTTATATATCTTTTGGTATGTCTGACTGTATAATGTTTAATGCTTAGAGCCATATTACAAAAGTTAATTATAAAAGTAATGACTTTATGACAGTGAGCTATATGTATTTAGTGCTCTGATGAATAGCTTTAATAATCTGTGAAGAATTAGTCTTTTAATCACTTCATTTTCAACTAAAATATCTTTTCACAGTATATTAGTCTTTCAAAAGCTTTACCTGGTCTCAACAAGTCATCAGTCTCTCTTTTAAAGGGGAGTGTTTACAGTGGAATACCACAAAACAGTTTAAATGACTAAATAAGAGCAGGGTTTCTCAACATCAGCACTTTTGACACTGCAGGCCAGGTAATTCTTTGTCCTAGGGACTGTCCTCTGCACTGTGGGATGTTTGCCATGCCTGGCCTCTACCCATTAGATGCCAGTAGCCTCCTACCACATTGTAAAAACCAGAAGTGTCTCCAGACATTGCCAGATGTCCCCTGGGGGCACAGTCATCCCCAGTTGAGTGCCACTGAATGAGATTTATGTTTCAATCTCAGATACACACTGTTGTGCTTACAAACAAAAAGCTATTACAAAAAGATAAAGACAATAATATGCCAGTCACATGGTTCTCGGTATGCAGAACAGTTGTAAAGCGGCTTATGGATAAATTCACTTGTGGTAATAAAAATGTGCATGGAAACAGTACTACCAGCTTCAGGATAGAAGCAACCTCTGGGGACAGAAGGAATGAGAATGAATGAAGATATATTTATGACATTTTACATTTCAGAAAGAGACCAGAAGCAAATAAACCAACATATTATCAACTCAAATCTGAGAAGGCTGTACATTTTTTCTGTATATTTACACAATCAACTTGTTTGAACTCCTGTGGCATATCATGTAACGTTTATTGCACATTTTAACTTCTGTCAGGAATGTTAATCTATAAAAAGATTTGTTATAGACGAGTCCTGGACTCTTAGAGTTTTGGGAGGTAGGTGTTAATTCAAAAGAAAACAATATACTTGCATTTGGGAATATATAAGCATTTGGGAATACAGAAGAATGAAACTTAAATGTCAAGAATTGATCTTTTGATGGAATAGGCAACTCAAAATGGATTAAAGACTTACATTTAAGACTTGAAGCTATAAAACTCCTAGAAGAAAATATAGGTGGTAAGCTCCTTGCCATAGGTATTGGTGATGATTTTTTTTATTTGACACCAAAAGCAAAGGTAACAAAAGCAAAAATAAACAAATGGGAATTACATAAAACCAAAAAACTTCTGCACAGAAATGTAAATCATTAATAAAATGAAAAAGCAACCTATGAAATGGCAGAAAGTATTTGCAAACAGCAGGGAAAAAAATTTGCAGGGGAAGTTTTCACTTTTTAAAAATAGTTTTCCAAAGAAGATGTACACATGGTCAACAGGTATACAAGAAGGTGCCAGACACACTAGTCATCAGGGAGATGCAAATCATAACCACAATGAGCTATCACCTCACATCTGTTAAAATGGTTATCATCAAAAGACAAGAGATAACTAGTGTTGGCCAGGGTGTGGAGAAAAGGAAACCCTCATACACTGATGGAATTTAAATTGGTATGGCCACTATGAAGGACAACCTGGAGGTTCCTCAAAAAATTAAAAACAGAATTCTCATATAATCCAGCAATCCCTCTTCTTGGCATATATCCAAAGGAATTGTTCAGGATCTCATAGAGATATCTGCACTTCCATGTTCATTCACTGCATCATTATTTATAATAACCAAGATAGGAAAACAACCTAACTGTTCACTGATTATAATTGGATAAAGAAACACACACACACACATACACATACACACATACAACAGAATATCAATCACCCATGAGAAGGAAATCCTACCATCAGCAACAACTTGGATGGACCTTAAGGGTATTATGTTAAGTAAAATAAGCCAAACCAAGAAGGAAAAATACTGCATTATATT
>JAVSCE010013627.1:0-10029 GCA_032199065.1 Smutsia gigantea
AGAGTGGGCATCCTGTCTTGTTCCTGATCTTAGATGAAAAGCTTTCAGCTTCTCGCTGTTAAGTATGATGTTAGCTGTGGGTTTGTCATATATGGCCTTTATGATGTTGAGGTACTTGCCCTCTCTACCCATTTTGTTGAGAGTTTTAATCATGAATGGATGCTGAATTTTGTCAAATGCTTTTTTTTTTTTTTTTTAGATGATCATGTGGTTTTTGTTCTTCTTTTTGTTGATGTGGTGGATGATGTTGATGGATTTTCGAATGTTGTACCATCCTTCCATCCCTGGGATGAATCCCACTTGATCATGGTGTATGATCCTCTTGATGTATTTTTGAATTCAGTTTGCTAATATTTTGTTGAGTATTTTTGCATCTACGTTCATCAGGGATATTGGTTTGTAATTTTCTTTTTTGGTGAGGTCTTTGCCCGGTTTTGGTATTAGAGTGATGCTGGCTTCATAGAATGAGTTTGGATGTATTCCCTCCTCTTCTATTTTTTGGAAAACTTTAAGGAGAATCGGTGTTATTTCTTCTCTATATGTCTGGTAGAATTCAGAGGTGAATCCATCAGGCCCAGGGGTTTTGTTCTTGGGTAGTTTTCTGATTACCAATTCGATTTCGTCACTGGTGATTGGTCTGTTTAGTTTTTCTGTTTCTTGCTTGGTCAGTCTTGGAAGGTTGTATTTTTCTAAGAAGTTGTCCATTTCTTCTATGTTTTCCAGCTTGTTAGCATATAGATTCTCATAATATTCTCTTATGATTCTTTGTATTACTGTGGGGTCTGTCGTGATTTTTCCTTTCTCATTTCTGATTGTGTTTATGTGTGTAGATTCTCTTTTTCTCTTAATGAGTCTGGCTAGGGGTTTATCTATTTTGTTTATTTTTCAAAGAACCAGCTCTTGGTTTCATTGATTTTTTCTATTGTTTTATTCTTCTCAATTTTATTTATTTCTTCTCTAATCTTTATTATGTCCCTCCTTCTGGTGATTTTGGGCCTCATGTGTTCTTCTCTTTCCAATTTCAATAATTGTGACTTTAGACTATTCATTTGGGATTGTTCTTCCTTCTTTAAATAGGCCTGGATTGCAATATACTTTCCTCTTAGAACTGCGTTTACTGCATCCCAGAGAAGTTGTGGCTTTGTGCTGTTGTTCTCATGTGTCTCCATATATTGTTTGATCTCTGTTTTAATTTGGTTGTTGATCCGTTGATTATTTAGGAGCATATTGTTAAGCCTCCACGTATTTGTGAGCCTTTTTGTTTTCTTTGTACAATTTATTTCTAGTTTTATTCCTTTGTGATCTGAGAAGTTGGTAGAATTTCAATATTTTTGAATTTACTGAGGTTCTTTTTGTGGCCTAGTATGTGGTCTATTCTGGAAAATGTTCCACGTGCACTTGAGAAGAACGTGTATCCTGCTGCATTTGGTTGTAGAGTTCTGTAGATGTCTGTTAGGTCCATCTCTTCTAGTGTGTTCAGTGCCTCTGTGTCTTTACTTATTTTCTGTCTGGTTGATCTGTCTTTTGGAGTGAGTGGTATGTTGAAGTCTCCTAAAATGAATGCATTGCTTTCTATTTCCTCCTTTCATTCTGTTAGTATTTGTTTCACATATGCTGGCGCTCCTGTGTTGGGTGCATATATATTTATAATGGTTATATCCTCTTGTTGGACTGACCCCTTTATCATTATGTAATGTCCTTTATCTCTTGCTTTCTTTGTTTTGAAGTCTATTTTGTCTGATACAAGTACTAGAACACCTGCTTTTTTCTCTCTGTTGTTTCCATGAAATAGCTTTTCCATCCCTTCACCTTTAGTCTGTGTATATCTTTGGGTTTGAGGTGAGTCTCTTGTAAGCAGCATATAGATGGGTCTTGGTTTTTTTTTATCCATTCTGTTACTCTGTGTCTTTTGAGTGATGCATTCAGTCCATTTACATTTAGGGTGATTATCGATAGATATGTACTTATTGCCATTGCAGGCTTTAGATTCGTGGTTAACAAAGGTTCAAGGGTAGCTTCTTTACTATCTAACAGTCTACCTTAACTCTCTTATTAAGCTATTATAAACACAGTCTGATGACTCTTTATTTCTCTCTCTTCTTATTCTTCCTCCTCCATTCTTTATATGCTAGGTGTTTTATTCTGTACTTTTATGTTTCCTTTGACTGTTTTTGTGGATAGTTGATTTTATTTTTTGCCTTTAGTTAGTATTTGGGTGGTCTGCTTTTTTTGCTATGATTTTATTTTCTCTGGTGACATCTATTTAGCCTTAGGAATGCTTCCATCTAGAGCAGTCCCTTTAAGATATCCTGTAGAGGTGGTTTGTGGGAGGCAAATTCCCTCAACTTCCGCTTGTCTGGGAATTGTTTAATCCCTCCCTTAAATTTAAATGGTAATTATGCTGGAGACAGTATTCTTGGTTCAAGGCCCTTCTGTTTCATTGCGCTAAGTATATCATGCCATTCTCTTCTGGCCTGTAAGGTTCTGTTGAGAAGTCTGATGATAGTCTGATGGGTTTTCCTTTGTAGATGATCTTTTGTCTCTCTATGGCTGCCTTTCTCTGTCCTTGTCTTTGATCTTTGCCATTTTAATTATATGTCTTGGTGTTGTCTTCCTTGGGTCCCTTGTTTTGGGAGATCTGTGGGCTTCCATGGTCTGAAAAACTATTTTCTTTTCCAGCTTGGGGAAGTTTTCCTCAATTATGTCTTCAAAGATACTTTCTATCCCTTTTTCTCTCTCTTCTTCTTCTGGTACTCGTATAATGCAAATATTGTTCCATTTGGATTGGTCACACAGTTCTCTTAATATTCTTTCATTCCTAGAGATCCTTTTATCTCTCTCTGCCTCAGCTTCTCTGTACTCCTGTTTTCTGATTTCTATTCCATTAACAGTGTCTTGCACCTTGTCCAGTCTGCTCTTAAGCCTGTCGATTAATTGTTTCATTTCTGTAATGTCGCTCCTGACTTCCTCCCTTAGCTCTTGCATATTTCTCTGTAGGTCCATCAGCATGGTTATGACTTTTATTCTGAATTCCTTTTCAGGAAGATTGTTTATATCTATCCCACTAAGCCCTCTCTCTGGAGTTGTCTGGGTGATCTTTGACTGGACCATATTGTTCTGTCTTTTCATGGCGATAGAAGTGGTCGCAGGCAGGTGCCACGTGTGTCAGCTGGGAGAACAGTCCCTTCCTGCTTGTTGTTCTCCTTGCCCTTCTTCGCAGCCTGTGCTGATTACCCGCACACCGGGAGGCAATCTCTGGGATAGTCCCCTGAGCTGCTGTGTGCGGGGCCACCCTCCAGCTAGCCTAGAGCACTGCAGGTGTTTGCAACCATGCCAGGTGCGTTCTGAGCCCCTTGGTGCCTTCCAGACCTTGCTCTGGCTTCTGCAGCCCTTGTTAGCCGCACACCCCCCGGGAGGAGATTCTGTGTGGTTGCTGTGGCGGACCCACTGGACCGTTTGCAGCTCCAGCTGGGGGAATGAATGGCCGGCTGCTTATCACCATGAGGGGCTTCGGCAGGGTTGCTTTACCCGGCAGCCAGTTAGGGGGCCGGAAATTCCTCAAGGTTCACAACCTGCTGGGCTGAGTGTACTGGGACGATTTCGTTCCACTCTTGGGCCCTTGTCTCTTTAAGACTTTTAAAAAAACGCCCACTTTTCTTTTGTCCCAGGGGAGCCAGCTGTGGGGACCCACTAGCAGTCTCCATCTCGGATTCTGCCCTTCCATTTCTCTAATCTCCAGTACACCATACGATGTGTGTCTGTGCTCCCGATGCAGACCACCAGGGCTAGTTATTTAGCAGTCCTGTGCTTCAACTCCCTCCCCACTCTCATTCTTTTCCTCCCACTGCGGGGAGTGGGGGAGTGCTTGGGTCCCGCTGGGTCGTGGCTTTGTATCTTACCCGCTTTGTGAGGCGCTGAGTTCTCGCAGATGTAGCTGTAGCCTGGCTGTTTTACTATGTTCTGGTCTCTCTTTTAGTAGGTGTGTTTGTTGTATTTTCACAAATACATTTGGTTTTGGGAGATTTTCGCCACCCTGCTCATGCCGTCATCTTCCCAGAATCCATTTTAACATTTTAAATTCAGGGAAATTAAGTCTCTTCATATTCTCTAGAGAGCTGTAGTTTTTATTATTTATAATCAATGCTCCCCTGCCCTCAAAGACTATCTAAAACACAAAAGGAATTCACAGTTGGTGATGTATATTATAAATATATATTCCTTTTTATTTTTTTCTCTAGGGAACTTGCTTTTTTAGATCAAAAGTATACTCATTGTTTTGTGACTTGCCCTTCTCATGTATCTGGACGTATTTCCATCATAGTAGACCTGCCTCATTTGTTAGGTATATGGGTTATCTAACAATTTATTCCAGCTGTTCTTGCTGATAGACATCCAGCAGTACTATATCAAAGTGTCACAGTTTCCCACACCGTGGTCAACAGTGGGTATTAGGAATAAATCTTTTGTTCATTTTTTGAATAGATGGTAGTCACGATTGAAAACCATAAGGCGCAACAGACAAATACCTCTTCCCTTGCCACCCAGCTCCTGGCCCTGGAGGTAGCCATGTGTTAGTTTCTTGGGTTTCCATCTAGGTATTTACAGAAGGAAAGCATACTGAATTAGTTTGCTAGGGGTACCAAAACAAAATGCAGACTGGGTAGCTTAAACAATGGGAATTTTTCTCACATTTCTGGAGTCTGAAGTCTAAGGTCAAGGTGTTGGTAGGTTTGGTTTGTCCCGAGGCCTCTCTTCACGCTGGCAGAAAACCTTTGCTCTGTGTACCCCTGCCTGTGTCCAGACTTCCTCTTCTTGTAAGGACAACAGTGAGATTGGATTAGGGCTCACCCTAATAGGCTCATTTTTAGCCTAATCACCTGTTTAAAGACCCTGTCTCTAAATACAGTCACTTTCAGAGGGCCTAAGAGGCAGGGCTTCAACATAGGGATTTCAGGGGGCGGATATAGCTTAGCTCATAACATATGCGTATGTAGCTATTTACAAAATGTGTAATTTTGGTGCTTGTACAGATTAGACTAATATCTTAGTTTTTTAATTTAAGCATCTTTTCAGTGACCTTTTTCTAGCTAAATATTCAGGGATTTGGGTTGGCTCTCAAGAAGTGTAGATCTAGGAAGCAAAAAAATGATCAAGGGAAGAGCCCTTCATGTGTGTAGACAGGCTAATGGAAGGGAGAGTAATCCAGCTTCACACGGTGATGTGGGATTCATGAGTGGACTGAGGAAACACTATACTGAAATGGGATAACCAAGAGGAGGGGGAACAAAATCTGAATGAAAAGCTTCAGCCTTTAAAGAAGCTACAACTAACGTATGGAAAAGCTCTTCAACCAGCAGCAAAAGGTGTCTGCAAATCTGATCCCTTCGAAGAGGTTGGCCAGTTACCTATACAAAGATGAGAAATAGTGCAAAAAGGAGAGCTGGGGAAAAAAAGCAGATGGTGACCATGGCAGCAGCAGTGGTGGCCACTGCCTCAGAGCCCCAAGGAAGCAAGCAGAAGGGAGAACTGTGCAGCGTGCTCCCCAGTGTGGGGAGGAGGGCCCCCAGGTTCCATGGTTACTTGCCATGGTGTGGGGCTGTTTGTGATGTGTGCTTTCATGCTGTAGGTGTAAAGCATGTGACACAGTTTGGTGTCAAGAAAAAGGCAAACTACTGAATGCAGAGGACAGACTAGTGTCCATTTGACAGCCAGTGGAGTAAGTACAGTGCGTGTGGAAACTAGAAAAAGTGCAGTCCCATCAATGGAGCACTTAATGTTGTCACCTTCACCCTTGGGAAAAAGTCCCTACTTGAAGTCAAAACATCCTAGATGTTCCTTGTGTTAAAATCTTCTATTTGCATTTCTATAAAAACTTGTGTACACTTTCCCTTGGATATCATGATGCTGGCGCAAGTTCTCACAATACTGGTGGCTTGTGGGACAGTGTTAAGCAGAAAAATGAGCCTGTGTACAATCAGTGGATCCTGCTAAGTTCCCACTGTGCACTGTGGACCTGTTAGTGCTGACATGACTGAAACGTGAAAGGACACGGGTGGAGGGAGAGATCGATGGTCTCTGTATGTGGAAAACAAGGGCACCAGTGAGGCATCCTTGCAAATGAAAGGACAAACCCAGCTTTGTGCATCCACTTGGATCACCTTGGGAGTGCTAACGTAGATGCAAATTGGTGCTGACACTAATGTGCTCAGTGGAGCCTGATGCCTGAAAGTGCTGATGTCCCCCCATTGCTTATGTTCCAGAACCTTCAGTAGCATCACCTACTACCACACCTTAATGCTTTAGCTTTCCTAATTATCAGCACCCACTTCCTCCCCAGTCTTGGCCCATCCTATCAGCTGTCCAAGCCAGGGGCCTAGTGCTGCTGTTCTCAATCTCTCGTGCCTGCATGCTTGCCCAGTACAGCCCCAACTCTGAGGTCTCACCCACCCAACTCCTATGCTCGTCGCTGGACTTGCCTTTGAGCTCCTTCAAAGATGCAGTCATATGGAATTTGGTGCCTGACTACAGCAATGTACTTCCAGAGACAGGGCTTATTCCTGTCTTACCCTCACAAGCCCTGAGGAGCAGATCGCTGCTTGCAGGGCACTGCCGTCAGGCAGCATCTCCATCCCACAGCTTCCTGCTAGAACAGTACTGAGGGCTGAGCCAACGATAGACAGTAAATGTGGTTGGGTCTCGCCAATGAGCATGGCTGAAGTTATTCCTGTATTTCTAGCTGAGTATCTTCTTCTGTTCCCAAAGGCCTGGTACCTAGTTTGAAGTGATCTGAGTTCTGTAAAATGGATTAAGATATAAGTTAATTTGCAGACTTTCAACAGGGGAGGTAGGACTAAAACGGTAGTGGTGGCAGAGTGGGCAGCGCTTGAAAGATTTGATAGTAATCTTACAGTCTTGGGCAACCATCTTTATTTAAGAAATCAAATAAATGGATGGGTAAAAAATGATGGTAGCAACTTCATACAAGGATGCAAGACCAAACTTAGAATTACTTGCTCAACTTATTCAGAATGGAACAATTCTTCAAGTACTCACAATCAGCACAGAAAATAACTGGTTACATTACTTGCTTTTCAATGGACATTGACTAGTTTACAGTAAGATCCTACACTTGTTGCAGTACAAAGGAGACCATGTAGCCCCCTCTGGTGTGCAACTTAAAAAGCTAACAGGACAAGTGTTAATATAATGCAAGCTTTTCTGTTTACAATTCTAAAATTGCCTTACAACCTGCTGCTAGTATAGATATCAACAGTTCACTTCGTCTTTAGTGTCAGAGGGAAACGAAACAGAAGAACATTAGTTGTCACCTTGGTCCCCGCCTCCCATGTTATACACATGGGTCCAGGATACTAGAATTTCAGCAGGATCACCATTCCCCACCTGACAGAAGCAGGCATGTGCTATTGGACACTGCAAAAGCCACCTGCTTCGACTTTATGGGCAGTGCTGTGTATACTGCCTATATGTTTTTGTAACCACCTCCTTAGGTGTACAGATAAATCCACGGATGTCCTATCAGTGTCATCCCTACTGCTGAGGCTTACTTTGAAATCTATCTACTAAATCTTCACAATGCCACTTGGTTCTGTATAGTTACAGCAAGATCAAGTTAACTGAATGAGAAAAGTCAAAAGCTCATTCTCAAATTCTTAAAAATAAAATTTTAAGATTATTGATAAAGAGCTCTTTATAAATAACACTGTTCACAAGCAAATATTGATCTGTTGATAACTAAGAAACTGAATGTACTATTTTTTTAAGTTTATTTTGATATCATTAATCTATAATTAAATGAGTAATATTATGGTGATTACACTACCCCCTTCATCAGGCCCCCCCCCCCCACCAACCCCATTACAGTCACTGTCCATCAGCATAGTGAGATGCTATAGAGTTACTACTTATCTTCTCTGGGTTGTACAGCCCTCCCCGCGCCCCCCCTAACATTACATCTGCTAATCGTAATGTCCCTTTTTCCCCCTTGTCCCTCCCTTCCCACCCATCCTCCCCAGTCCCTTTCCCTTTGGTAACTATTAGTCCGTTCTTGGGTTCTGTGAGTCTGCTGCTGTTTTGTTCCTTCAGTTTTTTTCTCAGTTCTTATACTCCACATATGAGTGAAATCATTTGGTCTTTTTCAAACTGGGCTGCTGCATTCTTAGGGTAAATTCCTAGGAGTGGAATTCCTGGGTCAAATGGTATTTCTATTTTGAGTTTTTTGAGGAACCTCCATACTGTTTTCCACAATGGTTGAACTAATTTGCATTTCCACCAGCAGTGTAGGAGGGTTCCCTTTTCTCCACATCCTTGCCAACATTTGTTGTTTGAATGTACTATTTTTAATATAAAAGGAATTCTACTGGGTTAGATTAAATTTAGAGTACAAGTAAAACATTTCCAGGTTATTTAATGAACTTACTTACAATGTACACATTCCTGAGTATACCCCATTGTAATGATATATATTTTTTATTTTGGTATCATTAATCTAGTTACTAAACTCCCCACTTCATCAGGTCCCCCCCACTTACATCATTACAGTCACTGTCCATCAGCGTAGTGAGAGGCTACAGAGTCATTACTTGTCTTCTCTGAGTTGTACAGCCCTCCCCGTGCCCCCCCCAACATTACATCTGCTAATCGTAATGCCCCTTTTCCCCCCTTGTCCCTCCCTTCCCATCCATACTCCCCCATTGTAATGATATTGTTTATTTCTGAATTTTTCTGCATTCAGCTTAAGAGGTGTTTCTTCCCAAGAAACTGAACTTTTCTGTCAAATGCGCTTGATCGAATAGGAGAATTGGGTTCATAAAATGGATTCATTGCGAACTAGGAAAGAAGAAGGTATTAGTGAGCTTGTCAAAGTAAAAACACGGATAAATCACAGGTCTCTAAAAGTAAATTGTTTTGAAGTTTAAATTAAAAGAAATCAAAGACATCCAAAAGTCTGAAGATCACTTTTTAAAGTTTGAATGAAAATGTTCCACTGCTCAATAGTAATGTCCCCTTAAGAAAATTTTTGTCTTGGTGTTTTAGTTTTGAGAGGTACCTGTTCCAAAACTAACGGTGGTATGAAAAGTATTGCCTGTGTAAGCTAATTCACCCTGAGTGTGAAATATTAATCTACTCATACTCATAAAGATACAGATCAATCTGTAAGGCCCTTTGGCTATAGGAAACAAACTACAGCTCTGCCAGATGCCCTGAGTTAAGGTAAAGTTACACTACGTGCTATTAAAAGTTACTCTGGTGTGGTTAACTTTAATAATCAGGTTTTTAATACTTTCCTTTAAAGGTTATTAGTTTCTCAGATAGTATAATGAGTGTATCATACACGTGAGAGAAAATCAGTATTAAATGGAATCACTAACAAGGAGGTACCAGTTTTTACACTTTAATCATTTGGTGTTGTCTGTCTTCACAAGAGGGCTAAATAATTCTTATTTGCTACTTATGATGAATATTGACTGCTTACTGTGCTGATATGCAAAAAATCTTGTCCAAATACAGAACATTTGTATTATTAAGAACATACTTTTGTTAGCATCGCAGATTAACCACCGATACCCTATTACTATTTTATTTTTCCCATTTAAATATCAAGAAATGTGGGAGGCACTATTCTCCTTGAGTGGCTATTTGATAATACATGAATCAGTTCCTGCTGGCTTATGATCTATATTCACTGCATTATAACTTATTTGTAAAGTAGATGAAAAACATTTTAGATTAACATTATGAGGCAGCTTCCCTTACGTGGACTGCTTCCTTCTCTCTCTTGAGGGTCCCCTAATAAAATCAACTATATGCATCAAAAGGGGAAGAACAAAATCTATTTAAAAATAGCTACCATGGGCAGTGGAAGGAAGTTCTTTACCAGGCCAGTTTCCTGTCACAGTTTGAATCGCTTTATATAATCAGATTTAAACAATTACAGAGCATACCATACCTTTATGTATAAATCGTAGACATCAGTAAAGAAGTTCTTTATTCCATCTTCTTGCCTTATGT
>JAVSCE010013628.1:0-19551 GCA_032199065.1 Smutsia gigantea
AGACCCTGGGAGGCAGACTGCCAACACTGAGACTCAATACAGGGAGGGGCCCATACTGTCTCAGTTCAGGTTGCTGTTAACAGTACCACAGATTGAGTGGCTTATAAGCCACAAACAGAAATTTCTCACAATTCTGGAGGTTGAAGTCCAAGATCAAAGTGCCAGTATGGTTGAGCTCTGACCTCAACCAATCACCCCAAAAAGGCCTCACCCCCAATAACCATCATATTGGGGAGGGTTTCAACTTAACTAGGTGGTAGAAGCCATGAACACAACTGACTACAAATTCCAAATACAGGGAGATAAAGCCCACCGGACTCCCACTACAGCCACTGGCAAAATGACTAAAAGGAGATAATGAACACGGGGACTAACACCAGCTACAAGTCTAAAAACAAACACATCACAGATGGAATCCCTGTGACTGAAGGCTTTGCCAACTGTTTTCAGTAACTGTATATACCTATTAAATGCACTTAATTAACCCTTAACAGCAAAGGTCAAACACCCACAAGGCTAAGGCACACAAGTTAAATGACACACTTGAGGTCAAATAGCTGGGCAGCAGCAGAGGCTGGATTTGAACCCTGGCATCTGAATCCATTCTGATTTTAGAACCATTTCCAAACCAGGGTTCTCCCATGTCCCTCACACCACGCTGAGTTTAGTACACCTCTCCCACCACCACCATTTCAGGGAAGGAACTGGAATCAGTTTATGGCAGGGTTTACCTTATATTTTCAGAAAAAGCCTGTGAAGAAGGAACCAACATGACACTCAAGAGAAGTTAGGGAGAGTCGATCCAAGCTGACACTGACCAAAACAATGGGACCAGACCATCTCAGCAAACCCAATTCAGCCATTAAGGGGATTTCACCTGTACCCACGACCCCCCAAGCCTCAGGTATATACCTAAACCAATTCCCAATTCAACCGAACTTTGAACTTTAGGTCTCTACTTAATTTTAGCAGTCCCTAACCATGAACCTCCCAATTCTTTCCTCAAAGCCTCCCCCCAGATCTTCTATTTTTAATTTGCAAACTGGGATGAGTAAGAAAAAAGCACTATCAGTATTAGTTTTCAGACTCAACTTTTTAATCAACTCTATGAAGAATATCCTAAACACTACCTGAAATACAACAGATATTTTTTTCTTCATTAAAAAAAATGACAAATATTTTTAAGCAACTTCTATATAATCAGGGCAGTGATGTTGAGTAAAACACACCTCTAAGTTATTCTTGATGTCTTGTTCGGAAACTGCTTCCTAACCATGATGATAAACATTGTGTAAAGGTTTTTAAAATGTCCCTAGATACACATTATTAAAAAAAGAACCAGTCTGGCTATTTTTTCTTGCCAGAACCAATAATCCTGAGAGCCCAAACTCAAAAATTGGGAAAATGAAAAACACCCAGACTCTACAAATGTCCCAGAATTTGTCTTTACACGGGAGAAAAAAAAAAATTAAAACACATTAACTTTCCAAAAGGTCTTTAACAAACCACCTTGGGAGCTCAATTCAGAAACAAAGTTGGTGTACTAAACCAGGCGTTTTTCAGTGCAGCTCCAAAAACCTTTATAAATATAGCCATTTGGAAGGACGATCCTGGATCAGAAGTTGTTTTATTCCTTGTGTATCTGAGAACAGTAAGAAGGGGGAGAACTGTGATGTCAGGAAGAAACAGGCTAACAAGCTCGCCTCCTATGGTTGGTAAGGATTGCTGAGGGCTGGACACCAGGGACACCCCTTCATCTCTACCGTGGCCAGCAGGAGAGACAGGCTTCTAGACATCCCTCCCCTACCAAACCCCCAAGCAGTCTAGCCCTGACAGGCACCAGAGAGCTACGGAAGCCTAGGAATGGTGTCAGGTGGGCCAGGTGAGGAATACAGCAGGGCTGATGGACAGGGGTCTGCTCCATGGTAACATACAAGTAAGTCTCACTCACATTAGGTGTACAGGCCTCATCTCAGTTGTCGTAATTGTCTCTGTAATTTCCTCCCGAGTAGCGGTCATAACCACCCTGGCTTCTGGGAAAAAACACACAGGTGTATTACAGGAATGTATTACATATACCCTGATGATATTAAAAACTATGTATTTACATATCCTGTCACATTTTATATGCACCGTAACTTTAATGTGCCAAATAGAATATATTGAACATGCATTATCATGTAAAAACAAGTTATATGGTACATCAACTTATAGTGTATTAAATCATATTAAACGTTGATTCAACAATTAACCAACACAGTACAACATAGATATCATCTACCATGTATTATAATTACATAATCTGAAAGTCTTTTAACTTATTACTATAATTCAAAATATTAAGTTTCATACTTATGAACACTTGGGCAGCCAAGCTCTTGAGGAGAGGGAAGCAGTACCACCACAGTAGCCAAGCCCCTTGGTTGACCCACCTGCCACCATAGTCTCTGGACCTTCCATATCCGTATCCGTATCCTCCAGGTCGACTGTCATACCTGCCATTCCCATAGCCCTGGTCCCCACCACCTACAGCAGATAAAAAATATTTAAATAGTTGTCCAGACACAGCTCAATAACAGACAGCTCACCCCCACATCCCATGATCAAAGTTACCACTGCACTTACCTCTAGAGTAGCTGCGACCACGCCCAAGGGGCCCAAAGGCACCCCCTCTGGTTCCACGGGCAGACTTGCCCGCGTGATCAACACGGATCTGGCGACCGTCCAGAGACTAGGTGTGGGGAGACACAAGGAGGATGGGTTGGTGGTCAGATAGGGCAGTAGTGAGGGAAGAGTGGGCAGGGCAGGCAGGCATAAAGAGCCCAGAAACTCCTTCCGGGCACCAGATTCTGGGTGCCACGTTCCAAGAACAAGCTCCTTTGACCAGAATGGCTTTAGCAGGAGCTACAGAATCCCACAAAATGACCTGAATCCACCGTGTTCCCCTTGCTACTACTTACATCTTGACTGAACTCAGGCTGAGTTCTCCTCCCCACTCCTCTAAGCTGCCCAACTATCAGGGCTAGATAGACACCTCTCTTGATTTGAGGCTTCAGAGTCCATCCCAGAAGACTCACGAGGTCCTCTCCGGGCCAGGCCCGCAGGTCTGCAGACTCTACTACCTAAGCCCAGGGCAGGTCAACCATCCACAGGTGGCTTCTCGGCCTCATGCAGGACCAGTCGTCGCCTCCCAGGCAGCCCGGCTCTGTCTGCCGCTGCCCTCCACCCCCTAGAACAGAAGGCAGTCACGCTCCTGTGAGTGGGCACTGCGGGGCTTGGTGGCCACGCTGCCCCTAGCAGACACAGAGGGAAAAACAGAAAAGAATGGTGGAAGTTGGAGATGGGGGCAGGGCCCCTATGTAGGTAAGAGGCCTCACCTCTCCATTCATGGCTCTCATGGCATCTGAGGCATGCTCTGGATTGGTGAAGGTGATGAAGCCAAAACCCCGGGATCGCTGAGTCTCCCGGTCCTTGACAACGACCACTGGTGAAGGGAGAGCGAGGGGTTAAGAGGAAATCTGAGTGACAAGGGCTATCAGGTAGAGAATGGACCCCTCCGCCCAGTTCTCAATTCAAAGTTATCAGATTCTCCTCAGCCTAAGCCTACGCCTTAGGCCTAGGAAAAAAAAACAAGTAAAGAAGTCTGTGACGGCCTGGGGTCTTGACCTTTCTGTCAACATTTCTTGAAATTCAAGAGCCTCAGGCTTCCTGTCCCACACAGCCCTCACCATGGATCTGACCCACAGCTCACCCTCAGAAATAGGCCCGAAGCTGCTGAAGTGGTTTTCCAGAGCCCGCTCATCAGTGTTGAAGTTGAGCCCTCCCACAAAGAGTTTCCCTTCTTCAGAGGACATGGCAGTGAATTGGGAGTCCTGTGGGGGAGAGTATGGAGAATGGTGGGAAAAACAATGGATATGGGAAGGACAAAGAGATTGAAGGAGACAAAAGCAAGGGGGGAGATAACAGTTAACAGACACGAGGAACAAGATAAAAGGTAATTAAGGCCGAAAAAGCGGGAATCTGCGGGGCCGGCTCACTGAAGCCATTTTGAAAGCCACCGTCACGCATGCCCACAACATCCCTGGCCGCCACGCCCGTCATTTTGTGCTGCCGCGCAGGCCCAGACGTCCTTGCGTTCCCCCTGCACCCACAAAACAAGATGGCGGCGGTCACGTGGGGAAAAGGGGCGCCCGCAGGTTCTTGGCTGTCGTGTGGTCGCTGCGCCACGGACGCAGGCAGCCTCTCCCAGCATTCCTCACATTCGGATAAAACGCGTCAGTTTCCTGCCTATCGAAAGGTTTCGCCTTCGAGCAGAGGGCCCGCCCAACCCGGAGAAACCCGCGCCTACATGTCAGAAGCCGCTCTTCCCGCTCGCGCACCGCGCTCTCCGCCGGCGCAGCGCACATCAGAGAAGCGAGGAGTGGTAGCCCCGAATCCGTTGCTTACCGGGAAGTTAAGAAGGAGATGACGACCAAAACACAACCACCACCGACGAGCAGAGCAACTGGGAGGACTGCCGCGCGGGAAGACGCCTGATAAAGCGCACGTAGCGGACACGTCACGGAACGTGCCCTGTGCGTGCCGGCGTGCGCATTCATTAGTTGAGGCCAGTGAGGGCGGGGTGAGAGGAAGGAAGGAACGGCCCACTGAAAGAAGCAATCCGCTTAGCGCGCTTTAGTCTCGTAGGCTATCTTGGTGATGGTGCTCGGCTCTGATATTGGCGTCCTTCCGCTGACCCAGCAGTCTTCATTACTATCGCGCACAAACCTTTTTCCCTCTCACATCCCTTTTGGTCCCTGACATCACCCTCACCATCCTTGACCTCATTTCCCTTATTTGTTCTGACGTCTTCCTCACCCATCTCAGTCGTCTTCCTCTAGGTCCCTGAAGATAAAATTACCAACCGTCCTCTGATAACCTCCTTCACCTTCTAGTCCTCTAACCTCATAGCTCGAGGGCCCTATGTTTTATTCCCCCTCCTCCAGTGCCCCTGATGTCATAACCCTTCACAGTCCTTAATGTCAGACCCCACATTTTCTCAGTGTCTAATATTGACCCTTACGTTTTTTTCTCTGCTCAACATCTAGCCCTCTGTCACGGGTCTCTTCCCTGTCGTCATTTCTTCTCATTTCTGACTTCAGCCCTTGTCCTTATCTGACAGCCTCCTGAAGCTAGTCTCTTTATTTCCTCACCAGCAGACTGAGATACCTTCTATAAAACAGGATGCTCCATTCTTCAGAGGGAGTAAATGCCAGTCCATGGAACGATTTTTTGCTGTCACTCAGGGTTGCCGAGCCCTTGATCCACAGAAAGCACTTCCACAGTACACAGTGGACTTACCCAAAGCAAGGAGTGTCTGAACCCACTGCCCACAACAGTTTGGTCTTGCCAAAAGCCTTCAGAGTGTGCGAGATATCTTTTACAGTGAATGGATTTGACCAGCTTTGTATTTCTGAGCTCTCCATCAAGAAAGAATGAGGTAGTTTGCCCTCAGAGACTCTAAATTTCTTATCCTTAGAATGGACTTGTCCAGCCTTTTAAGGGTCAGCCTCCCAAACACAGACTAGATTTATTAACTTTCAGAGTACAGTATGGTATGCATCCACAAAATGGACTTTTTTTTTTGGTCTGGCTTTTGCCATATCCAGACCTCCTATGCTCAGGATGGACATGAGTAGATTTCACATTATCCATATCATATATTAGTCTTAGATAGCCCTCAGAGAATCTGAGCCCCCATGCAAAAAAAAAAAAATAGAGGTCCTGGTTTGCCTCTAAGCTGTGATCACATTCCACTGTTCATGACACATGCAAAGCCCCTCATTTAATTTATTCTCTTTTATTCCTGCAGCCAACTATCATTCTCTTCCTCCCACAGATAACCACTATATTGGGTTTAATGTGTATCTTTTTGTGTGATTTCATAGAAAATCTGCATTTTTGTCTATGCTTTTAATTGAAGTAAATGGTAGTGTCATTCTGTTTTTTACTTTTCTTTCAACCAACATTATGTTTTGAAGATCCATCTGTGTTGTTATGTGTATATCTAATCTATCCATTGCTTCTAATGGTTGCAATAAACACCAGTATGTGCACCCAGTGCATTATTTTACCCCTAGGTGCTCCCAACAAGGGACACTTGGGTTGCCTCCAACACCCCATTTCGATAAATAATACCTTGTAAATGCTCCCTTATAAGCCAGTGTAAAAAAAAATTAGGATGTACCCACAGAGAAGAATTGCTGGGTCATAGGGGATGTACACTACTGTAAGCAATGCCAGATTGTTATCTAAAATGGATGGAGCAACAAATGAAGGTGCCTGCATTCCCATCTCTGCTGACACTTAGAATTATGCAGCTTTCTAAAATTTTCCAGTGTTAACAGGTGTAGTCACATTTCATTAGTTTTTTATTTTTTATTTTAAATAATTGATAATGTCTTTGAGTACTCTTCGTGTGCCTTTTTGATTTTAGGTTTCCTCATAAATTCCTTGTTCATATTCATATTCCTATTGGGCCAATTCCCATATTCCCCTTATTGATTTCCAGGGGTCCCTCACTAGTCTAATTACAAATCCCTTGGGTGTGGGAAATTGCAGGTATCCTTTCCCATTCTGACATTTGTGTGTTATTAACTGTAGTAGTATCCTTAGTCAAATAAAGATCCTTAATTTTGATATAGTCAATTTTTCTCCCTTATGGTCTGTGCTTTTAAAGAAATCCCTCTCTTTCCCCAGATCACAAAGATACTCTATATTTCCTCCTATTAACTTTAGAGTATTGCTCTCACATTTAGGTCTTTAATCCATTTAGAGTCCATCCTTGTATGTGGTGTGAGATAGTGATCCAGTTTTATTTTTCTCCATATCATAAGCCAGATGTCCCGTCACTATCTACTAAGCAATCCATCCCATCCTTTTGTGTATGCGGTACATTTCTATCATATATTAAGTTCCATAGATATAAGCTGTGTCTCTGAATCCTTTTATGTGTTCTACTGGTCTATTTAGGCCAATATCAGGTTTTTTTTTCTTTAATTAAGAAGGCCTTTAGTATGTCTTGATATCTAGTGGGACAAGTTCCCATCATAACTTCTTGCTGAAGATTATCTTAGCTATCCATAATCCTGTATTATTCTAAATTCTAATGTAAGTTTGTTGCAATTCTAAAAAAGAAAGTAATGGATGTTTTATTGGGATTGCATTGAATTAATAGATTTGGGGAGAAATAACATATTAATAATATAACCTGTGGAGGTTTTATAGATATGTTCACAAATTCTTTGATATTGCTCCCTTCAAGAGTTGGAACCTAATTCCTTTGCTCTTGAATGTGGGCTGGACTTAGTGACTCACTTGTAATGCACAGAATGAGCATGTCACTTCCAAGACTAAGTCATAAAAGGCACTTTTGTGGTCAGAAATGTACTTTCTGCCCTCTCTCACATATTGCTCTGTGTGGGACAGGAGCTCATATGTCAAGAGTAGCCCTATGGAATAACTGAGGCCTCCTGCCAACAGCTATGTGAGTGGGCCTTCTTCAAAGGTGTCAAGCTTTCAAATAAACTGCAACCTCGTCTACAACCTGACTGCAACCTCGTGAGAGACTCTGAGCCAGAATCACCCAACCAAGCCACTGCTGGAATTCTGCCCCTCTGAAACTGTGTGAGGTAATAAGTGTTCATTGTTTTAAGCCAATAATTTTGAGGGTAGTGAGACAGGGACCGTGGGTGTAGTCAGAGTAGGGTGAGAGCCTCTGGAAAAAGCAAGGCAGAATATTTGAAGTCAGAGCAATGTAACTACATGCAAGGAAACCCCCTACCAAAACTCTGTGTTGAACATTAAGCTCTAGAGTCATTCTTCAGTAAGATCAGTTAACGTTCCCCAGATAAAGAAGAGTAGCATATGTTTTTATTATGCTAATCATTTGTAATCATGTGTAAGACTGAGTTTAGCGTGCTAAAAGGCCCAGACCTAAGGGCTGCCTTTCCTCTTTCAGATCTGATGGAGTGGTTTTGCAAACTTAGTAACTAATTTAGCATGCAGACCCAGCTGTAAACAACATAATAAAAGGCAAGAAGGATTCCACCTTAAAGATAAGATTGCACTTAACTTACTCTTTAGCAAACAATGCCTCAGCCCACCCTGGGGTCAGGCTGAGCAGGTAGCATTATTTCATATGCTCCTAGACCAGGACGCAGGTATCCAAGGAAAAAGGTCTGGCAGGAAATTCTTTGTGTTCAGTTAATTCTAGATATTCAGACACCACTTAGCAGGTCCACACCCCTAAGCTTTTTCATGTTCTGGAAAAATCCTCATCTGCCTGTAAAATCCCCTAGACAACGCACCGCACTGGACTCTTTTGTCCCCTCCTGGCGTGAGCCGGGAGCTCTGTCCTCTCACTTTATTTCTAAATAAAAGCCTGTACCTTGCTCTCCTACCTTGCCTGTTTGCTAAGCTCATTCTTTGGCTTCGTGAACAAGAACTCCGGCATCAGTAGTTTGTTACCAATACATAATTAATATATCACCAAAATCTTCCCAGCAAAGAGCATGAATTGTTTCCTTTTATTCAGATCATCTATTTGTCATTAGAGTTTAACATTTTTTCTTATAAAGGTCTTTAGATCCTTTATCTTCTCGTTGGTTATTGCTGGTGTAGAGAAATACTTCTGATTGTCATAGATTGATCTGGAAACCTTGCTGAACTCTCTTATTATTCCTAACAGTTTTTCTGGCCATACTGTTGGTTTTTTAAAGTAGTCAGTCATATCGTTTGCAAATGTGTTTTATCATTTCATTCCAAAACTTACACCTCATTTCTTTTTCTTTCATTACACCGTTGGCCAGTTGTATATTACACAGTAGTATTGAGAATGAACATCCTTGCCTAATTCCTGATCTTAAAAGAAAAATACATTTAAAATTTATCAGAGCATTTTTGCTGTAAATTTTTGCTACATAATGTTTATCAAGTTAAAGATTAATCTCTTACTTTGTTTGCTAAGAGTTCTTTTTTAGAAAATATGAACAGGTACTGAACCTTCTATTTTTTTTCTGCTTTGAGATTATCACGTTTCCCCTGTATTAATGTGGTAATTCACTCATTTATTTTCTAATTTGGATCATGTTTGCATTCCTAGTATAAACCCAACTTACTATTCAAAAAAAATACACTGTTGAATTCAAGTAGCTAACATTTTATTAGAATTTTTGCATCTATATTCCTAAGTGAAATAGGTCTATAACTTTATTGTTTTGTGTCTTCTTATCTGATTTCAGAATCAAGACTACCAGCCTCAAAAAGTGAGGTGAGCAGCTTCTGCTCTTTTCCTTTTCCTGGAACAATTTGTATATATGAGAACTAACAGTTCCTTGAAAGTTTTCAAGAACTACATCTGCAAAACCATCTGATTCTGGGCCTGAAGCCTTTTGTTACAATGAGATGGGGTGTCTTTGACTAGCATTTCCATTTTTTTTTAAAGTTTGTTAGGTTCAAGTTTTCTTTTTTGCATCAATTTGAGCACCTTTTAATTTTTCCAAAAACATGCCTTTCATCTAGGTTTTCAAATGTATTAGTTTACAATACTTAGCCTCATTTTGTCTGTAATTTTCCTTTTTGTTCTTTCATTTGTATTTTGCATTCTTTTAAAGCAGTCTCGACAGAGGTCTATCACTAATATTTTCAATGAACCAGCTTCTCACTTTGTTATTCTTCATCATTACTTTTTAAAATTCTCTATTGCACTTATTTCCTTCCTTATATTAGTTCCTCCATGACTCATGGAGTAATGGGTTTGTTCCTCAAATCTTTTTCCAACTTCTTGAGTTGAATGCTTAGATCATTTATTTTTTAACCTTTCTTCTTTCCTGATAAATGTATTTAAACCTGTCTTCTTCTGTTTCTAAAGTTCTTTTCTAATTCTTTCATCCAAGGGTTATTTAGTAATGTTAGTTTCCAAGTTTTTAAAAATATTTTTGTTATTGCTAATTTTATGGCATTATGGTCAGAGAACATGCTTAATTAATGTTGATATTTTTGAATTCACTGGGGCTTTCTTTGTGCCCTAACATGGCCTATTTTTATAATTTTAAGTGCAAGCATAAGAGAAGTCTTCTCCATTTGTTAAGTGCTGGTTACATGGAAATATGATATATATATATGTATATTATATGTACATATGTATGTAATGATTCTGTATCAAACTTAAAAAATGTATTGTTCAGGGCTCCTCAGCAGTATATGTATTTACAGTAGATACAGCTTCCTTGTCAATGAGTTTATGTCCTTCTTTGTCTTCTGTGATCTTAAATTTTATTTTGTTAGCTATTAGAATGACTAGCTCAGCTTTCTTTGGGCTTTTATTAGTCTGCTATATCTTTCCTTTAGTCATATTCAAAGTTTCTACATCTGTGTGTGTGTGTGGTGTGTGTGTATTCTGTTGGACCATTTTTTTTAACCCAATAATGGTCTCTGTGCTCTAAATATTTTTGTAATTACTATTAAAACTTTTGATATCTCATTTCATATTCTCCATTTACATTATTTTTTTGTTCCTTTTTTCCTACTATTATACTCATATCCAAAATTTCCCTTGGGGACTTTCTATATCTTTTGTTACTGTTTTATATTCTAATATTACCCCTTATTTATTTTACTTATTTTATATTCTTCATCTGTCTGTCCCAATACTTCTGCTTCAGTTATTGTATGTCACCCAGTGTGGTAGCCAGCCTCCAATATAGCCCCCAAAGATCCCTGCTTCCTGGCATTCACATCCCGTGTAGCTCCTTTCCATATTGTACTAGAGTTGGTCTTTGTAGCCAAGAAAACAGCAGAAGTGACAGAATGTCACTTCTGAGGATAAGTTATAATAGATGCTGCAATTGTGTCTTGGGTCAGTCTCTCACCTGCTTGCTGGGATCATATTATGAGAAGCCCCATGGCCCTGAGAGTGGGCCATGTTGGTCGTGGGTCCTTCAGCCAAGTCACACCTTTAGACTGACTGCAGTCCTAGCTGACTTGACTGAAACCTCAGGAGAGACCCTGAGGCAAAATCACCTGGCTAAGCTGCTCCCAGATTCCTGACCCTCAGAAACTAAGAAAATAAATACTTGTTGTTTTAAGCTGTTAAGTTTGGGGGTAATGATAACTGCAATAGATAACTAATACATGCAGTTTATTTTTCTCTGGAGGCAGTTATACTGCCTGGTGTCTAGTTATTTTGGTGGTGAGCTAACATGAGCAGCTCTTCTGGCATATGAAATGGATCGAGGGAAGGGTGAAGGCCAGGCTCACTTTTGCGCAATCACTGGGAGTTCAATGGGTAAAGGGACGTGTGGGGAGACGAGCCAGAGGGTAGGCACTTCTAGGCACCACCAAAGCAGAGCTATAACTCCCATCTGCTATCACACCACCTGATCGTTCTTCTGGAAGGGGTTTCATCTTTAAAGCCAAAGAGAAGGCCACCTTCCCAGTCATCACCAGCCTGGTATCTGCAGCAGGACAGAATTGCCTCTGGCTGTTCATTTCCTCCCCTCAACAGGATTCTTGCTGCCCTAATATTCAGCCCCCAGACATATGTACCAGTGGTTCTGGATGATTTTTGCAGTGAGAGAGCAGACAAAGACCTTCCCAAGGCAACATGGGGGAGAGGTAAGGGGCAGAATTTAAACCTCTAACCTATCCTGTACTTGCTGCCTCCAGCCATCTGTTACTCAAAACAAGGGCAGTTAAAGACATACTTCCATTTCCCCATAGGTCTTCATAGCTGTGCTGAAGTTTCTGGAATTCATGTTTCCCTCTCTAGCTTCTCTAGAGTTGCTTTCAGGCAAGGGAAATCAGTGACCTGCACAGTTTGCCATCTTGGAAGGAATCAGAAGCCCCAGGTGTCCTTGGGGACTAATAGAGCTTTCTGCCCTTCAGGGTATCTGAGCCTCCCATTCACAGAAGGTACTCCTCTGGCTCTCAGAGGTCCGAAGCTGCCTTACAGACTTCTCTGGCCCCTCAGGTATCTGAGCCCATTATTACAGAAGGCACCCAGAGGGTATCAACTGGTTACTGACAGAGGACACCTCAGGTCCTCTGAGGGCCGGACAGCCCCAGATTATGGATGGCTGTCAGGGAGGGTGTCTGAACCCCTTATCCACCCTTAGACCCACAATAATGGAGCTCCCTAGACACAGAATGGTCTTGTCCTGCTCTTCCAGCGACTGAACCCTCATCTGAGGAATGGTCAGCTTCCCCTTCAATACTGCGGGGGTGATGGGAACATTTTGAGGGTTATCTCCCGCTTTATATGGCATTCTTGGGTGAGACAGGTAAGAAGATGGCTGTCCTGATGCCTCTCCTCTCTGTGCACACTGCCTAGTGCAGCAACTTCTGGCCAGCCAGGCCACAGCCTGAAGGACCCCAGTCACCCCACTCATCATCTGCCACGTCCTTTATGGAGAATTACACCAGGTCTGTGAGAGAATCTGCCTTCTGAGAAGGTAAGTGGGAAAAAGGACCTTCTTTTTATCATTATTTTCCAAATAAGTACGTGACTTCTTTTAGGGACTGAGCTTTATTGCTCCTTGATTTATTTGTCCATGTTTGTGGGAAGAAGAAAGCAAATAAATGGTTTCTATTGCTGAAACAGTTAAGACAGGTATCCATGAGCTGAAAACCCAGTTTAGGGCTTAGAGCCCTAGGCATGGCAAGGTCAGAGTCTCTCAAGCTGGCCCCAAAGCAAGTGACAAGAATATGAGCCTTAGACCCCTGTCCAGGACTGCCAGCATGACTGCATAAGACTCACAGGGAAGCATCTGGATCCTAGAAATGGTGGCATATGGAACGCCAGAGGTGGCTGGCCCAACATATCTAAGTAGTCTCTACTTCCCAGTCTGTGTAATGAATCTTTTCCTTTTTGAGTCAGGAACCCCCTCTCATCCCTCATTCAGGGACCTGTCCTGAAAACATTCACAGCCATAATCCAGACGCTTCCAGGCAGACAGATGTACCACAAAAGAGCCTCAGGCCTTCCTCAAGCAGTCCTTGACCTGGGCTCACCTAGAACCGATTCTCAGCATCCAGTCTCCTGTCACTGGGGAAGCAGGAGCCACCCTCCATCAAGTGAGGTACCAGCCCCGTCACATAAAGAGCCCTTGGCGACTCCACCTACAACCAAAACCAGGGAGAGGACAGAGAAATACACGGACCACAGAGACCTGCATGTGTGCAAAGTTCAGTTGTTAAAAACATACAACATAAAGAGAAAGAGGCCGTGCCGAAGCAGAGCTCCACACTCTCAGACCTGGGGAGAAGGGGCCCCATGCCCTAACAGGTTTAGGGCTGACAGGCAGGGAGGTGGTGGAATCTCATGTGTAGGTCCTCATGGCAAAGAACGGAGATCTGCTGGGGCTGATGGTGGGCTGGAGGGAGCCTAATCAAGATGGGGCCGTAGCCTCGGCCCCCTCCTCTGAGTCCCACACCTCTGACTGCAGGTAATCGGCGAAGAGAGACTTGGCCCGGCGCAGTACGCGCCCTAGGTGGTGTTTTCGCACGAGGCGGTCAAAGTGCATGGCCAGCTCATTGTAATCCAGCCCATTTCGCATGATGTGGTCGCGGTGTTCCAGCAGGATGGCAAGGCAGAGGAAGAGCATGAATGGGTTCCCCTGGCCAAACTCCTGGGGTGGTGGCAGGCCCAGTTGGGGTGGGGGTGGCGGGGACTTCCCAGGGTCTTGTGGGGAGCACACCTCTGGCATCAAGGGGGACCCTGCAGCCATGTCACTAGCAGGGGAGGCCTCCTGGGAGGATGGTGGAGACGAAGAGGATGGGGAATCAGGGCGGGAAGAGGAGGAGAGCAGGGGGTCTGGGGAGTTCAGCAAAGGCTCGGAAAGGGACTTGGAGCTGATGAGGGCAGCTGGGTGGGGCAGCCGGACCAGAAGGTCCATCCTGGGGCCCATGTTATCCCTGAGTTGCTGGAGGTCATCCAGACTGGCTTGTCTCAGGAGACGCCCCCCGCCACCAGGCCCCTTGCTGGTTGTGGCCAAATGGTTAACAGCATCATCGAAAGCACTGCCTCCTCCACCAGCAGGCCTCAGCATGTGCCTCTGTCGTATAGGTCGCCCCCTGTGGCCACCAAAGCCAGCGTCTGCCACTTGGCTGGGGGGTCCAACAAGGTCTACCTCATGTTCAGGAGGATCAGGGGGCAGAGAACTCCAGGTGACCTCAAGCATGCGGAGGGCATCATCAAAGGCAAACTCGCGCTTGAGCTCAAGCAGCAGCCAGCGGTAACAAAAGAAGAGGTCATCGGCACCAGCTTCTTGCAGGTAGTGGTAGAAGTCGGGGTCAGCATGTTGCAGCAGCAGCTTGAGGTGGGCAAACTTGGTGGCCATGGCACGGCCATCAGGATGGAAGTTTGCAGCCAGGCGCTTCATGATGCCACAAAAGCAGACGAAGGCGTGGCCTTCATGGTCCATGACGGCAAGGATGGGTGAAGCAAGGTCACTCATGCCCTGGCAGTAGGACACCTGGGGGTGGGTAACAGCATAGGTGGTAAGGAGGTCGTGCAGTGCCCGCAGGTGGGGGCCGTCCTCAGGCCCCGCATAGTAGGGGTGGGCCCGGTCGGTACGCAGCACATCCTTGAGGACTGTGCTGCGGATGAATTCCAGGTCTTCGGGGCTGGCTCGTTGGGCCCACTCACTCTTGAGCTGTTCATACTCACGACTCTTGCGTTTCATGTAATCCATCCGCTCACGGCCAGTCAGCCCATCTGGGTACACGTTCAGCAGGTACCGCCACACTACCTGGTCGGGGCAAAAGGGATGAGGCTGAGGTTCTACAGATGAGCCACCATACCCCAGTGTATCCCTGTCACCACCCACCCACCTGCTTTGGGCCTCTGTCCTCCTTCAGGAAAGTCCATCTTCCCATCTCTGACACCTAGCCCCTCCTGAGGAGAGCATGCTGCCCTGGAATACCTCCATGCCATCCCACAACAGTGTAGTCCACTGCACCATGAGTTATACATGACTGTGGGAGTGATGGATCTGGTGATGGCTGAGGAGGGTCACCTTTCTCAGGGAGGGCTCAACACCACCATGATAGATCCGCAGGCGCAACTCCTCAGGGCGGGAAAGCTGGCCCTCATGGTTCAGGTACATGTGAAACTCAGCATCGCTCAGGGGTGGCTTGAAGGGCTTGACATCTTCCCCATATGACCAGCTTAGCACCTGCTGGACCTTTGACAGTGTGCGGCCCACCTGTGAAGGAAGGAGGACAGGAGGCCACTGGTCAGCTGAGCAGGCTAGCAGCAGGTGCCAACCAGCATGCTCAGATTTGGGGCGGCCAGGTTGGCCCTGCTTTCCAACCCCAGGTGGGCCCCAGGCGTCCCTGAAACCACCTGAGAGAGGATGGACTGTGTGAAGGGCAAGGCAGCTGTCGTCAGCGATGACCGTTTCTCAGCCAGCAGCACATCGGACCCAATGACATCTTTGGGGCTGATTATGTCCCAGTCTTCCAGCAGGGGGCCTGGGCATACAGAATGATGTGACATGAGAATGGGGATAAAAACCCCAGACCATTGGGCCAGATTCCTCTCCTACCAAAGCCAGGCCACCCACAGGGCAATGAGCAAAACTACCCCAAGCCCCTTCCAATGTCATCCAAATCATGCAAAAAAATAAAACCCAAAAAACCAACCAAGAATGATTCTTTTGTGGTAACTGTCTCACAAAATGGCTGGACAGACTCTACCAGTAATATTTTAATGATATAAAGTAATATATATTGAGCACTTACTATGTGCCAGGCACTGTGACAAGGGCTAACTTTAAATAAAGAGAACATGAGACAACACTTCCATAGCGCTAAGTGCCAGGAAGTGTTCTGAGCCTTCTGCAAATATTAACTCATTTAATATTCATATCCATCCTAAAAGTTAACACTATTATTATCACCACTCTTTCTGTGACAAAATAGGCACAGTCAGGAGAAGATAGCTGCCCAAGGCCCCACAGCTAGTGAGTGAAAGAACCGAAATTTGATGCCCAGGCCCAAAGCTCGAGAGCCCAAACTCTTAATCTTACAGTCACACTAGTCCCCCTCCCATAATCAGTACTGATTACCACAATTATTTTCATTTTACAGAAAACAACTAAAAGCTTGAAACAATTAGTAAAATTGAACAATTAGTAAGGTGCCAGGATTCTACAGCCCGTAACTGGTAGGGCTGGGATCTGAGCCTTACTTTTTAACCTTACTCCAGAGCCCAGAGTTCAGAGAAAGTAATTGTGAAACAGGTATGTCATGTATGTTAGAGGAAACAATGCTATGCTTGACTTTATCCAGTTCTGGCCCTTGGAATATCAGAAGTCTCACCCTCCTCTCTCTTTATTCCCTATCACGTACTTTCTTCCCACCTCCAGTGTGATGTGGTGGCTGAAGTGGCAGTGGCCACCTGAAGATAAACTGGGGAGACTTAAGAGATGTCAGCCCTGGCCCCACAGATCTTCTAAGCTGACGACAGCAGTGTCCAGTGGCTTTCAAGCTCTGTTATATGAAACAAACCATTTTCGGGCCAATACAGTGCCTAAGCAGCTGTGAACTCCATGGAGTTCACTGTACCTTCTCCCACAAGAGCTGAGGGGGAAGCAAACCCTAGGGCCACATTTGGACGTTACTACCTCTCCTTGGATGGCTCACAGCACACCACAAACCTAAGACGTGCAAAAGCAGAGCCTAAGACCTACTCTAGACATGGCTGCCCCCTCTGCTCCTCATGTGGGTGAACATCGTCTCTATCTGTTTAGTTGTTTAAGCCAGAAACCTGAGAGACATCCTTGCCGCCTCGCATTCTCACCTCCTAGGGCCAGAATGTCACTAAGCCTTGTAGCTTTTGCATGCAGGACATACTTCAATTCTACCTCTTCTCTCCACCTTGTCACCCAGTCTGCACCATGACATCACTCACCTGAGACTGCCACCTAACCAGTCCCTGCTTCCCCTTTGCCTCTTCCCACTCTCTCCCAACAGCTACCAGAGTAGTCTTTCTAAAACATTAAAACACTTAACAGGTCAAATGAAAAAGGTCACGCTATTGAACAGGCCAAACAAACAAGGTCAATGAATGATCTGCATGACCAAATAGAAGAACCCCTTTTCAAGGCACAGAGCTAAAGCTTGATGATTTGAGTAAAAAGGTAGAGAGAACTGTAGGGCAATTCCAAGAGACCTAAAAGGCAAATACTGGAAAAGCAGGGGGAGAAAGGGATCAGGTGGAGACTTATAATCACACAGGCATGAGGAAAAATGTCCCTGAGAAGAATAAATAGCTCACCAAGTCTTAAATAAGATTAATCAACAAACAGCACATACAACAGGCCTCCTGCCCCACTCTATTCACATGGTGGTGAAATGCTCAAATTCTAAAAATGAAGAAAAACTCTTGCTAGCTTCCAAAGGCAAAAGAGCAGGTACATACAACTGAAAGGAGGTCAGACTGGTGATGGACTTCTGTTCCACAAAGCTCAAAGCAAGAAGGCAGTGGCTCATGGCATTCATGGGGCACTGAGAAGAAATGCCAGACATCCAAGGGCTCCATACCCAGCCAAGACAGTAATATCTATCATGGCCAAAGAAAGATTTTTGGATCATTACAGTCCCTCTAACTCATGCACCTTATTGGAGGAGAGCAAGGAAGTTCTCTAAACAAATGACTACTGAATTACTGTACGGGCTCAAGGTGGGGGAAGGCAAAAGGGAGGGTAAATGGTGAGAGGCCACAAGTGTTTAATATATATAGCTAAACATAACATGACAAAGGTACTGTGATTGGGAGTTTGAAATATTAAATATTAGATAAGGATTCCTGAAACATAAGCAACTTACTATAAAGAAAAGATGATAGTTTTTCACATTGCCAATCATCAGGGAAATGCACATCAAAACCACAGTGAGAAATCACCTCACACCTCTTAGATTGGCTAGCATCAAAAAGACAAAAAATAACAAGTATTGGTGAGGATGTGGAGAAAACAGAACCCTCCTACACTGTTGATGTGAATGTAAACTGGTGCAGCCACTGTGGAAAGCACTATGGCAGTTCCTCAAAAAAACTAAAAATAGAAATACTGTACAACCCAGTAATTTCACTTCTAGGAATCTACCTGAAGAAAACAAAAGCCCTGATTTGAAAGATATATGCACCTCTATGTTTATTGCCACATTATGTACAATAGCCAAGTATGGAAGCAACCTAAGTATCCATAAATAGATGAATGGGTAAAGAAGATGTGCTTTAGAAATCTATTCTATTGTGTACATATACACAACAGAATATTATTCAGCCATAAAAAAAGAAATCCTGCCATTGGCAACAACATGGATGGACCTAGAGGGTATTATGCTAAGTAAAATAAGCCAGGCAGAGAAAGACAAATACTGTATGATTGCATTTATTTGTGGAATATAAAAACAAAACACAACAAAATGAACAAAACAGCAGTAGACTCATAGACACTGAGAAGTGACTGGTGGTTACCATGGGAGATGGGCTGGGGTGGGTGGATGGGGAAGGTGGGGAGTAAAGAGGCACAAAAATTCTCAATCATAATGTGCGTTGGTCACGAGGATGGTAGTAGTATGAATATAGCCAATGATTCTGTAACATCTTCCTATGTTGACAGATAGTAACTGCATTAATGGGGGTGAGGATTTAATAATATGAGGTAACTGTTGAACCACTGTGTTGTATACTTGAAACCAATATACAATTGTATATCAACAATACTTCAATTAAATTAAAAAAATTACAAGTGTTCCAAAGCTTCCATTTCAAGGGCCAGGGAGGGTGGGAAAGACTGGTGGGAGAAAAGCAGTCTAAAGATTTCACTGTCAGCTGTATAAAAAAGCATAAATCTAGCTATGGATTTTTTTTTTTGAAACACACTGAAAACCAGGTGACAAAGAAAGGTTGGAAACTGAAGAAACCTAAAGATATACCGGCAGACACAAACATAAGGTGAGTGTACCCATGTGAATGTCAGAAAAAGCACTGCTCAAGGCCAAAGACATTACAGAAGACAGACATTCTGTATTGATTTTGAAAAGAAAGAAAGAACCCATTAATAAAATGGGCAAAGGATTTCTAAAGCACAAACTCACCTAGTGGCATAACGTGTTCTGATGTGAGACTATATATAGTCTTTATGTAACCCACTAAGTGTGACTCTGCACTCATTTCTCTACAGAACCATCCAAGTGTTTCATTATGGGGTGCTATCTCAGGCCCCACTTGTAGCATTACATAACATATGCTGTATGTACTACACTTCCTTGTCATCAAATTGTCAAACTTCCCAAACCCTAAATTAATATGTAAACTCTGTGCAATGTCAAACAGAAATCTAATGGAGTTTTTCCTGGAATTGGATAAAATTATTTTAAGGTTCATATGAAAGAATTCACATTTAAGAATAGTTAAGAAAAAGAAGAACCAAGAATAAAAACAGTGGGAGGACAGCAGTGCTTGGCTTATTAAAATTTACCACAAAAGCCACTGTGATAAAA
>JAVSCE010013629.1:0-103092 GCA_032199065.1 Smutsia gigantea
CCGCCGGTCTCTAAGGCTAATTTAGTCAAGGTCTCTTTTAGAGTTCTGTTCATCCTCTCTACCTGTCCTGAGCTTTGGGGTCTATATGCACAATGTAATCTCCAATCAAACCCCAGTTGTTTGGCCAGTCCCTGACTTACCTGAGCAACGAAGGTGAGCCCGTTGTCAGATCCGATTACCTTAGGGATTCCAAACCTGGGAAAAATTCCTTCTAGAATCTTCTTGGCCACAATGTTGGCAGTTTCTGTCTTAGTTGGGTATGCTTCTACCCATCCTGTGAAAGTATCTATAAAAATTAGTAGATATTTATTCCCATATCTGGCAGGTTTTATTTCAGTAAAGTCTACTTCCCAGTAGGCTCCAGGTCGATCACCCCGCAATCTTTGTCCAGGGGGGCATTGGTTGGAGCCTGCATTCGTCATGGCACAAGGGATACAATGTTTAACTATAGCATTGACAACTTCAGGAAGTCCAATTACATAGTAAGGGGATGATTTTACTGTTTTCTTCAGGTGTTTGGTCCCCAGATGGGTGAGCCGGTGGAGCTGTCTCACGTATTCTTTAGCCTCTTTCTGGGGGAATATGATTTTCCCATCCCCTGTCTTTCTTAATCCTTGAGGCGTTTCTATAGTATACCCTAGGCGATTCATGATTTGGTAATCTTCTTTAGTGTACTGGAATCCCTCAGGGCTGGTCTTTGTTTCATAGTCACACATTGCTGGCAATATTGGGGTTCCGTGGGCAGCTTTTTTTGCTGTCTGATCAGCTAACTGATTTCCTTTAGCTATCATATCTGTGGCTTTTTGGTGCCCAGGGCAGTGTATGATGGCCACCTTTTTAGGCAAATGCACTGCCTCTAATAGACTCAGAATTTCTTCTTTATTTTTAATCTCTTTACCTGCTGATGTTAGTAATCCTCTCTGCCGGTAGATGGCACCATGTACATGTGCTGTAGCAAAGGCATATCTACTATCCGTGTAGATATTGATGACTCTCCCCTCAGCTAGCCTCAAAGCCTGTATCAAAGCTATGAGTTCTGCCTTTTGAGCTGAGGTCCCTTCTGGTAGACTGCTTGCCCATACTGTTCGCTCACCATCCACTACCGCAGCCCCAGCCATCCTCTTACCTTCAACTATGAAGCTGCTGCCATCCGTGAACCAAGTGGTACCATGAGGCCAGGGGGTGTCTGTGAGGTCACTTCTGACTCCAGTTTCCTCAGCCAGGATGTCTGCACAGGTTATGAACAACTGGCTCCTCAGTGTTTTCAGGCAATAAGGTAGCGGGGTTGAGGAGGGCGGGTGGACCAAAGGTGATTCTCTCCGTCAACAATAAGCTTTGGTAGTGGGTCATGCGAGCATTCGTCATCCACCGATCAGGAGGTTGACGGATAACACTTTCTAAGGCATGGGCAGCAATTACAGTCACCTGTTGTCCCATAGTCAGTTTGTCAGCGTCCTTGATCAGGATCGCGACTGCCACAATGGCCTTTAAGCAGGATGGCCATCCGCTGGCCACTGGGTCCAGTTTCTTTGACAGGCATGCCACCAGCCTCTTCCAGGGTCCCAAGGCCTGGGTGAGAACTCCCCTGGCTACTCCCCCTCTCTCATCTACATAAAGGGTAAAAGGCTTGGTCAGATCTGGCAAGCTCAAGGCTGGTGCTGAGAGGAGGGCCTTCTTAATCTCATCGAAGGCCTGTTGGTGTTCTTTTTCCCATTGAAACTTTACCCCTTCCTTGGTTAGGGGGTAGAGGGGGGCTGCCAAGGTAGCAAAGCCTGGGATCCAAAGTCGGCAGAAGGCAGCAGTGCCCAGGAATTCACGTACCTGTCTAGATGTCTTAGGTACTGGAATCTGTGTGACAGTCTTCTTCCTGGCCTTGGTCAGCCATCTTTTCACTTCCCTTAAAGAGTAGCCCAAGTAGACTACTTCTTGCTTACATAGTTGAGCCTTCTTTGCAGAGGCTCGGTACCCCAGCCGGCCCAGCTCAGAGAGGCTTCTGGTCCCTTCAAGGCAATCTTGATAAGTCTCTCCTGCCAAAAGCAAATCATCAACATACTGGAGGAGAGTTACCTTGGAATTTGTGGCCCGAAAGGGGGCCAAGTCCCGGTGTAGCGCCTCATCGAAGAGGGTGGGAGAGTTCTTGAATCCTTGAGGTAATCAGGTCCAGGTCAGTTGTCCTGTTTGCCCAGTGTCAGGATCTCTCCACTCAAATGCAAAGATGGGCTGACTTGATGGATGTAATCTCATGCAGAAGAGGCATCTTTTAAGTCCAGCACAGTATACCAGCCCCTTTCTGGGGGGAGAGAGCTGAGAAGGTTATATGGATTGGGCACCGTGGGGTGAATGTCTTGGACTCTCTTGTTCACCTCCCACAAGTCCTGGACTGGCCGGTAGTCCCCTGTACCAGGCTTTTTGACAGGTAGCAATGGGGTGTTCCATGGGGAGCAGCATGGCACCAGGATTCCTGACTGTAAGAGCCCCTGAATATGGGGGCGAATGCCTAGTCTGGCCTCCTGGCTCATGGGGTCCTGGCGCACTGCTGCTGGGGCGGCACAAGCCTTCATTTCTATCACCAGAGGCAGAATCTGTTCTGCTAAGCCCGTTCCCCCTGTTTCCGCCCAAACTTGGGGAAATTGTCTAAACCAGTCTTGCATATCTTCAGGGACTGACTTCTCAGTAAATATCCGATATTCTTCTTCTAATTTTAAACTTAAAACAACTGTGGGATCTTCCTGCAAGGTGAATTCAGTCCCCGATGGGGAAAAGAAAATTTTGGCTCCCATTTTGGTAAGGAGGTCTCTCCCTAACAGGTTGGAGGGGCAATCAGGTATAACTAGAAATGAGTGGGTTACCCGTCCCACACCTAAATCTACATCTCTTCGGGTAGTCCATGAATACAGTTTTTTTCCTGTGGCGCCCAGGACTACGGACTTTTTGTCTTTCAATTTTCCCAAGGGTTCTAGTAACACAGAGTGTTCTGCCCCAGTATCAACCAGAAAGTCCACTGGTCGCCCCTCCACCTGTAAGGTTACCCTGGGCTCGGGGAGGGGATCCAAGCTCCGTCCCCTCTAATCTTCTTCATCTAGGGTTAACACTTTTGGGTTTCTGCCTCTCCTCTTTGGGCACTCTCGGGCCCAATGCCCTCTCTCCTTGCAGTAGGCACATTGATCTTTGTCAAGGGGTGGTCTGCCCATGCTTCTCGTTGTCTTCTGGCCCCTGTTGCTCAGGTTCCCTACCTGCCTAGGCCCTTGAAATCCTCTTTCTTTCTCTCCTACCACTGTGGCCAAAATTCTAGATAAGTTTTTCTCCTGTCTTCTGTCTCTTCTATCCTCCCTTTCCTCTCTCTCTCTCTCTTCTGCCTTTCTTCTTTCTCTTCCTCTGTCTCTCTTTTGTGATACACTTTCTCAGCCTCCTTCACTAGGTCCTGTAAAGTAAAATCCTGCAATCCTTCGAGGCGCTGCAGCTTCTTTTTGATATCAGAAGCTGATTGCCCTATAAATGCCATAGCTACGGTTGCCCGCTGTCCCTCAGAGGTGGGATCAAAAGGAGTATAGCGCCTATAAGCCTCCATAAGGCGCTCAAGAAAAACTGAAGGCGGTTCAGTGGGCCCCTGAAGAATTTCTCTTACCTTAGCCAGATTAGTGGGCCGTCGCGCAGCCCCCTTGAGACCTGCCACCAGAGCCCGGCGGTAGACAGTCAACCTCTCACTACCTTCCAGAGTGTTGAAGTCCCAGTTGGGTCGAGTCAGCGGGAATCCAGCATCTATCACATGGGGAAGTTGGGAGGGTTGCCCATTGTCTCCTAAAACATTTTTCCGGGCTTCCAACAGGATTCTCTCTCTCTCTTCCGTGGTGAAAAGAGACTGCAACAGTTGCTGGCAATCATCCCAAGTGGGTTGGTGGGAGAACATGAGAGACTCTATTAATCCAGTAAGTCCTACAGGATTTTCTGAAAAGGAAGCATGATTAGCCTTCCAATTATATATATCTGCAGAAGAAAATGGCCAATACTGCATGGGTTGGACTCCGGGGGGCTGCATGGGAGGGCCATAAACTCTAAGTGGGAGGGTTACAGTAGAATCCGGCCCATCCCCAGGAGGGGCCCCTCTATGACTTCGGGTACCCGCTGCTGGGCCCCCCGCTGCTGCTGGTAAAGGGGGAGCATTGGGCCCTTCTTCTTCCCTTTCTTGCACTACCGGCTGAGCACGTTGTGGCTCAGGGGCTGGAGCAGGTTCTGCTGCCTGTTCAAGATAATACGGGGGAGGGTAAGGTTCCGGCCATTCGGGAGGGGATTCTACTTCAGGATATATTTTAGGTTTCGGGGTTCCTGCAGTTCTGCTTCTATTTAGTACCAACACTTGAAACTTTGGTTTCCTGGATTTTTGGACCCAGGGTTTTACCCACGCAGGGGGTTTATCTACCAAATTCTGCCAGATCATGATGTAGGGTTGATGGTCAGTGTGAGAATCGGGTCTTGGCTGAAAAACAAGATTCTTAACTGTAAAAATTAATTCTCTGTTAAAAGTACCCTCAGGAGGCCAACATACATTGAAGGCCGGCCATTCAGTTGAGCAGAGGGTCTGCCATTGTCTTTTTCTAACTTCTACAGACAAGTCATGGGCCCTATTCTTGACGTCCGTCCAGCAGTCCAAAGTCAGAGACAAAGGGGTTGTCACAGTCTGTCCCATTTTGGTCGTTTCTAAATACAGAAAAACAGCAAGCCACAAAACAACAAAAGACGCCAACAAACACTTTCCTCCTCTCGTTTTCCACAGACACGAGAGGTATTCAGACGGGGGAGGGTCCCTCCGTTGAATCCACTCAAACCGGACCCTTTCCCCTTCCAACAGACGGGCGGAAAAATCCCCCATTTCACACCCAGGGGCGTCCCCCAGGGTTGCAGCTTGTGGCCCCTGGCACGTCTGCCTTACCACAGCTTTCTGTTCCCTCACTGGAGCGGCAAGCGGCTGCCAAACCAAAAGCACTTTTCACAGACCCAGATATCTGACAGAACAAACAGGCGCTGGCGCACACAGAATCTTAAGGATCCTTTGCTTACCTCCAAGTGGGTCTCTGGAGAATAGGGTGGCCGCAGATCCCGGACGAGCCCCCAAATGTAAGACCCAGAAAACAGGCCCTGCTCAGCCCCGGGATGGATGGCGACGCAAATACTCACAAGAGACCGGTCTTGATGCAAACAGCAAGAGGTTTATTGAATCCACCAGCGCGCTGGGGTCAAGACTCATAACTCACGCAGGAGCAGAGGAGTCCGGCCCCGAGCAGAAATCACAGGAGGTTTTAAAGGAAAAGGGACCACAACCAGGGGGAGGTGAGGGGGAGGTCTGCTGATGATTTGATAGCAAAAATATTTCAGTTAGGGTCTCACAGGGCTTTATCTTTAAGGTCTATCAGTTTGGGAAAGATTACCTAGGCACGGGTTTGCAAGCTATTGTGTCATTGTGTTCAGGCCGGTTTTTATGACTCAGGCCAAGGGTCAGAGCCTGCTTAAAATTTTCCTATTCTTTCAGGTGGTTTCGGGGAAACTGAAACTCAGGCCCTCTGATTTCGGAGGCTTTCTGGGGCCTGTCATGGCGTTAGTTTGGTCCTTTCAAAAGCACTAAATGGTTTATTTTGGTGATTTTAATAATATTATGATTCAGTAACATCACCAAATCAGTTTGTGTGTGTCAGGCATTCGGGTAGACAGGTATGAGATTAATCCTAGGCAAAATGAGAGGGTGAGAGAGAGTTTGTCTAGTTTTGAATGTCAGGATGTGTGCTGCTAGAAAGATTCGGTAATTTACTCTTACTAACTTACTTCTTTTCATGTCACTGCTTCTGTAGCACTTTCTGCTGTCATGCGGCAGCTGTTATACCTCTCCTTCACTAGTAGGAAGGAGACAAAATCCAAGTTCAAAAATTTTTTTTAAAGTTGTAATTTCTCTCCTATTCAACAAATAATTATTCACATTTTGTAGCTTTCACTCTCATTTATAACAAGATATATTTTGATATCGGTCCTCAGTCTTTGAGAAAGTTTTGGGCACTATATCCATTTTGTTTCTGTTGAAGAGTAGTCCCTTGAGATATTTCTTTAAAAAAGAATTTTTCATTATCAAATATATCTGAGGAAAGCCAGAGTCTAACCCTCTTTAGAGATTAACAGTGCTATAAAAGATATTCCCATCATCGAAACCAATGTTTTCCCATATTATTTGAATGTGAAGTTTTTTGTTTTTTTTTAACATTTAAGCTGTATTACCACAATTGGGGAACATTACTTTAATGAACAGGAAAGTGCATCCTCTGGAGGAAAAGCAGTAAAAGTAGTGGGTTTGATTGGGAAGCCCAGCCTGAGTTCCTCAAGTCTGGTTTGGCTACACTACACCATGGTATTATTTATCCCTAATACAACTTCATTCTGCAGCAAGCAGGCAAGTTGTTTTTCTACAAGTAATAATTCCTGGCTCATTTTCATCATCAGGATATGAATTAAGCATAACAAAAACCACAGATAAACAAAGGTAAAACAATAAAACAATATTCCTCTTCTTATCATGTTCCAAGACAGTAGTAAGTTTAAAGGCACAAGAGGAAAGAGAAATTACATTTTTAAGAGGTTAAATGTTTGAACCGTAAAAACATTTCAGTTATTGCTGGTATTTTTATTCTTTGGCATCTCAATACCGGCCTAATCTTCAATACCAAAAGTAACATAAATCAGTCCGGGCATGAAAGACGCTCTTGGATTCTGAGTCGCTTGTGGGAAGAGCGAGAGCACGGGCCGGGGGCCTGCCCAGAGTATCCCAAACCTGCCCCTGGCCGCTCCCTAGGGGTCCGACAGGGAGAACTTCCGGGAAGATGGCAGTGTGAGCAGGGCGGCAGAAATCTCCTCCCACCACTATATTTATCTACGAAAACACAGCAAATACATCTATTCCTAAAAGAGAGACGAGAATACACAGGAAAGCGCACAGCATGCAGCTACACCCAAGAGGACTCGGCACCCCAAGAGGCGGGTAAGATACGGAGCTGCGACCTGGTGGGACCCGAGGACTCCCCCACCCCAGCGCACCGGCAGGAGGAGAGGATTGAAAGCCAGGAGGGAGTGGAAGTACACCCCGCGAAGTAGCCAGCCCCTGTGATCTATGCGGGGAGCGCTGACCCACATTGCGCAGTGCAGCGGAGATTGGAGAGACAGAGGGGCAGGATCTGAGCAGGGAACGCGCCAGGGTGCTTGCAGCCGGCTCCCGGGAAGGAAAAAAAAAAGCGCGCGCTTTCTTCAGCGGTCTTAAAGAGACAGGAGCCCAGCGGAGGAGCCGGATCACCCCAGCACACTCAGCCCAGCAGGCTGGGAGTCCGGGGGAGTTTCAGACGCCTTAGCTGGCGACTGAGGAAGCGTAGCCATACTTAACACTTCTCACTGAGATCAACAGCATCCTATTCGTTCCCACCCCTGCCAGAGCAATAAAGGGCCCTGCGGAGCGGCGCAGTCACAGCTGTGGAATAGTGGGGCAATAGCGCCACCTACAGCATTCCCACAGAATCTACGTCCGGTGGGCATTTTTTTTGTTTTGTTTTGTTTTGTTTTGTTTTTTTTCTTTTCTTTCTTTTTTCTTTCTTTCTTTCTTTCTTTCTTTCTTCTTTCCTTTTTTTTTCTTCTCTTTTTAAAGTCTTAAAGAGCCCAGCTGACATACGTGGCAACTATCAGTGACCAATTATACAGCCATGAAAAGACAGAGGAATATGGTTCAGACCAAAATCAACCAGACAACCCCAGAGAGGAAGTCTGAAGGGATGGAAATGCACAGCCTCCCTGAAAAAGAATTCAGAATAAAAGTCATAACCATGCTGATGGACCTACAGAGAAATGTGCAAGAGCTGAGGGAGGAAGTGAGGGAACTGAGGAAAGACAATGCAGAAATCAGACAAGTGATTGACGGGCTTAATCAGAATGGATGAGATGCAAGAGACTGTTAATGGAATAGGAAACAGAGAACAGGAGTACAGAGCAGCTGAGGCAGAGAGAGATAAAAGGATTTCTAGGAATGAAAGAATATTAAGAGAACTGTGTGACCAATCCAAACAGAACAATATTCACATATAGGAGTACCAGAGGAAGAAGAGAGAGAAAAAGGGATAGAAAGTGTCTTTGAAGAAATAACTGCTGAAAACTTTCCCTTGCTGGGGAAGGAAGTAGTCTCGCAGTCCACCGAAGCTCATAGATCTCCCAACAAAAGGGACCCAAGGAAGACAACACCAAGACACATAATAATTAAGATGGCAAAGATCAAAGATAAAGACAGGGTATTAAAGGCAGCTAGAGAGAGAAAAAAGATCACCTACAAAGGAAAACCCATCAGAATATCATCAGACTTCTCAACAGAAACCTTACAGGCCAGAAGAGAATGGCATGATATATTTAACGTTATGAAACAGAAGGGCCTCGAACCAAGAATATTGTATCCAGCACGATTATCATTTAAATACGATGGAGGGATTAAACAATTTCCAGATAAACGAAAGTTAAGAGAATTTGCGTCTCATAAACCACCACTACAGGATATCTTAAATGGACTGCTCTAGATGGAGGCACACCTAAGGCTAAAAAGATGTCACCAGAGAAAAAAAAAATCATAGCAAAGAAAGCAGACCACCCAAATACTAACTAAAGACAAAGAATAAAACAGCTATTATAGAAAGAATGGAGGAGGAGGAATAAGAAGGGAGAGAAATAAAGAAACATCAGACAGGGTTTACAATAACTTAACAAGAAAGTTAAGTTAGTTTGTTAGTTAGTAAAGAAGCAACCCTTGAACCCTTGGTAACTACGAATCTAAAGCCAACAATGGCAATAAGTACATATCTATCAATAATCACCCTAAATGTAAATGGACTGAATGCACTAATCAAAAGACACAGAGTAACAGAATGGATAAAAAAGCAAGACCCATCTATATGCTGCCTACAAGAAACTCACCTCAAATCCAAAGATATACGCAGACTAAAAGTGAAGGGATGGAAAAAGATATTTCATGCAAAGAACAAAGAGAAAAAAGCAGGTGTTGCAGTACTTGTATCAGACAAAATAGACTTCGAAACGAAGAAAGTAGGAAAAGATAAAGAAGGACATTACATAATGATAAAGGGCTCAGTCCAACAAGAAGATATAACCATTATAAATATATATGCACCCAACACAGGAGCGCCAGCATATGTGAGACAAATACTAACAGAATTAAAGGAGGAAATAGACAACAATGCATTCATCTTAGGAGACTTCAACACACCACTCACTCCAGAGGACAGATCAACCAGACAGAAAATATGTAAAGACACAGAGGCACTGAAGAACACACTAGAAGAGATGGACCTAACAGATATCTACAGAACTCTACACCCAAAAGCAACAGGATACACATTCTTCTCAAGTGCACATGGAACATTTTCCAGAATAGACCACATACTAGGCCACAAAAAGAACCTCAGTAATTTCAAAAATATTGAAATCCTACCAACCAACTTCTCAGATCACCAAGGTATAAAACGCGAAATAAATTTTAGAAAGAAATCAAAAAGGCTCACAAATACATAGAGACTTAACAACACTCTCCTATTTAATCAATGGGTTCATGACCAAATCAAAACAGAAATCAAAGAATATATGGAGACTAATGACAACAACAACACAAAGCCACAACTTCTGTGGGATGCAGCAAAGGCAGTTGTAGGAGGAAAGTATATTGCAATCCAGGCCTATTTAAAGAAGGAAGAACATTCCCAAATGAATAGTCTAAAGACACAATTACTGAAATTGGAAAAAGAAGAACAAAGGAGGCCAAAAGTCACCAGAAGGAGGGACATAATAAAGATCAGAGAAGAAATAAATAAAATTGAGACGAATAAAACAATAGAAAAAATCAATAAAACCAAGAGCTGGTTCTTTGAAAAAATAAACAAAATAGATAAACCCCTAGCGAGACTCATTAAGAGAAAAAGAGAATCTACACACATAAACACAATCAGAAATGAGAAAGGAAAAATCACGACGGACCCCACAGAAATACAAATAATCATAAGAGAATATTATGAGAATCTATATGCTAACAAGCTGGAAAACATAGAAGAAATGGACAACTTCTTAGAAAAATACAACCTTCCAAGACTGACCAAGCAAGAAACAGAAAAACTAAACAGACCAATCACCAGTGACGAAATCGAATTGGTAATCAAAAAACTACCCAAGAGCAAAACCCCTGGGCCTGATGGATTCACCTCTGAATTCTACCAGACATATAGAGAAGAAATAACACCGATTCTCCTTAAAGTTTTCCAAAAAATAGAAGAGGAGGGAATACTTCCAAACTCATTCTATGAAGCCAGCATCACTCTAATACCAAAACCTGGCAAAGACCTCACCAAAAAAGAAAATTACAGACCAATATCCCTGATGAACGTAGATGCAAAAATACTCAACAAAGTATTAGCAAACCGAATTCAAAAATACATCAAGAGGATCATACACCATGATCAAGTGGGATTAATCCCAGGGATGCAAGGATGGTACAACATTCGAAAATCAATCAACATCATCCACCACATCAACAAAAAGAAGAACAAAAACCACATGATCATCTCCATAGATGCTGAAAGAGCATTTGACCAAATTCAGCATCCATTCCTGATTAAAACTCTCAACAAAATGGGTGTAGACGGCAAGTACCTCAACATCATTAAGGCCATATATGTCAAACCCACAGCTAACATCATACTTAACGGCGAGACGCTGAAAGCTTTTCATCTAAGATTGGGAACAAGACAGGGATGCCCACTCTCTCCACTGTTATTCAACATAGTACTGGAGGTCCTAGCCACAGCAATCAGACAAAACAAAGACATACAAGGCATCCAGATTGGTAAAGAAGAAGTCAAATTGTCACTATTTGCAGATGACATGATACTGTACATAAAAAACCCTAAAGATTCCATTCCAACACTACTAGAACTAATGTCTGAATTCAGCAAAGTAGCAGGATACAAAATTAACACACAGAAATCTGTTGCTTTCCTATACACTAATGATGAACTAACAGAAAGAGAAATCAGAAAAACAACTCCATTCACAATTGCATCAAAAATAATAAAATACCTAGGAATAAACCTAACGAAGGAAGTGAAAGACCTGTACTCTGAAAACTACAAGACACTCCTAAGAGAAATTAAAGAGTAGACTAACAAATGGAAATGCATCCCATGCTCTTGGCTAGGAAGGATAAATATTGTCAAAATGGCAATACTACCTAAAGCAATCTACAGATTCAATGCAATCCCTATCAAACTACCAACAGCTTTCTTCAATGAACTGGAACAAATGATTCTAAAATTCATATGGAACCACAAAAGACCCCGAATAGCCAAATCAATCCTGAGAAGGAGGAATAAAACAGGGGGAATTACACTCCCTGACTTCAAGCTCTACTACAAAGCCACAGTAATCAAGACAATTTGGTATTGGCACAAAAACAGACCCACAGACCAGTGGAACAGAATAGAAAATCCAAACATTAACCCAAACATATGCAGTCAATTAATATTTGATAAAAGTGCCTTGGATATACAATGGGGAGATGACAGCCTCTTCAGCAGCTGGTGTTGGAAAAACTGGACAGCTACATGTAAGAGAATGAAACTGGACTACTGTCTAGCCCCATACACAAAGGTAAACTCAAGGTGGATCAAAGACCTAATGTAAGTCATGAAACCATAAATCTCTTAGAAAAAAACATAGGTAAAAATCTCTTGGACATAAACATGAGCAACTTCTTCATGAACATATCTCCCCGGGCAAGAGAAACAAAAGCAAAAATGAACAAGTGGGACTATATCTAGCTGCAAAGCTTCTGTACAACAAAGGACACCATCAGTAGAACAAAAAGACATCCTACAGTATGGGAGAATATATTCCTGAAAAACGTATCTGATAAAGGGTTGACATTCAATATATATAAAGAACTCATGCAACTTAACAAACAGAAAGCAAATAATCCAATTAAGAAATGGGCAGAGGAAATGAATAGACACTTCTCCAAAGAAGAAATTCAGATGGCCAACAGGCACATGAAAACATGCTCCACATCGCTAATCATCAGAGAAATGCAGATTAAAACCACAATGAGATATCACCTCACACCAGTGAGGATGGCCAACATCCAAAACACAAACAACAACAAATGTTGGCGAGGATGTGGAGAAAAGGGAACCCTCCTACACTGCTGGTCGGACTGCAAATTAGTTCAACCATTGTGGAAAGCAGTATGGAGGTTCCTCAAAAAACTCAAAATAGAAATACCATTTGACCCAGGAATTCCACTCCTAGGAATTTACCCTAAGAATGCAGCAGCCCAATTTGAAAAGGACAGATGCACCCCTATGTTTATTGCAGCACTATTTACAATAGCCAAGAAATGGAAGCAACCTAAGTGTCCATCAGTAGATGAATGGATAAAGAAGAAGTGGTACATATACACAATGGAATATTATTCAGCCATAAGAAGAAAACAAATCCTACCATTTGCAACAACATGATGGAGCTAGAGAGTATTATGCTCAGTGAAGTAAGCCAAGCCGTAAAAGACAAGTATCAAATGATTTCACTCATATGTGGAGTGTAAGAACAACAAAAAAAAATACTGAAGGAACAAAACAGCAGCAGACTCACAGAACCCAAGAACAGACTAATAGTTACCTAAGGCAAAGGGACTGGGGAAAATGGGCAGGAAGGGAGGGATAAGAGGGAAAAAGGGGCATTACGATTAGCAGATGTAATGTTGGGGGGGTGCACGGGGAGGGCTGTACACCTCAGAGAAGACAAGTAGTGATTCTATAGCATCTCACTACGCTGATGGACAGTGACTGTAATGGGGTTGGTGGGTGGGACCTGATGAAGGGGTAGTTTAATCACCGTAATATTGCACATGTAATTGTAGATTAATGATAATAAAATAAATTATATTAAAAAAAAGAAAAGAAATTTTTAATCCTTGAAAAATATATCATAAATCAGAAAACAGGAGGAAATTATTTGAAACTTTTTTGAGGCATGATAGTGAGTGATTAGCACTCAGTGAAAATCAGCCAATACAATACCTGTCGTGCACTGATGGGATGGTGGAGATCATGTATGATGTCCATGTGATGTCCCCCCCCCACCAAAATTTGGTTGATAACATTTGTGTGGATTGAAAGAGAATCACCTTGCTAGGCTGGCTGTATTTGAGGAACTATACTCTTGGTAATCCTTTGTTCTTAAGTACATCAACGGATACATATTCACCTCAGAGTGCTTTTTTAAGTAAGACACACTGAGTTTTAAATGGGTCAATTAATAAACAAACAGTGGCATATATATACAATGAGATATTATGGAACCAAAAAACAGAATGAAGTGCTAATACGTGGTACAGCATGGATGAACATCCAAAACATTATGTTAGACGAACGAAGCCAAACACAAAAGGGCACAGACTGTATCATCTCACATGAAATATCCAGAATAAATAAGTCAGACAGAATGCAGATCGATGTTGGCCAGGGATGGGGGAGAGACTGCTTAATGGGAACAGGTTTCCTTTGGGTTATGAAAATGTTTTGGAACTTGATAGAAGTGATAGTTACATAACATTGTGAATGTAGTGTCACTGGATTGTTCACTTTAAAATGGTTAATTTTATGTTCTGTACATTTCATTTCAATTAAAGAGTATTGAGTTAAGCATCTGGCATCTTAGAGTTCTGCTGCAAATGTAGCCTCCAACTTTAGGCTGCAAATAACCCCATGCCTCTTTCGTGTTGTTTGATGTTGAAATAACATGTTTTCTTGGCATCTCTCTCTTTCTCTTTCCTGTTTCCTAATCAATATGTCCAACTTCCACAGAAAAGTCTCCTTTCTGTTGAGAAAAAAGTTAGCAGTGTATATATTTTTAAGAACACTGCAAAAACCAAGTTGAAATCCAAATTAGATGCATTCTGTGCTCTATCCCATTGCTTTCTTACATATAATCCTAAAATAAAATGGGTAAAAATGTGCAGTCAGGAACTACAGAAAAAGGATACATGTGTAAGAGGGGGCTCTGACCTTGGAATCTTCAGAAATGTGAGAGGAGGGTGTAAGGCATCAGCCTTATGGGGTCCACTGCAAATTCTCCTGGCTGGGGAGGGAAGAAGGAACAGGGATTTAGAGGATGTCAGGAGGTAGGTAAATAGATTTTCCAACACAGCCTTTCTAAAAGAGCAGAAAAAAAGTGTTTCTTAGGAGAAATGCATTTCATCTTTCAAAGTTGTGTATTAACCATTGCTGCAGGTGGTAGTGTGGTTGTTTTGAATCTCAGAAATAGACTATGCAGTTCATGGCATCATTGTCATTTGTCCATGCAAGGAATTTACTTATTGTTATAATTTATGTATGTAGTTATTCACTTGTTCCTTTTTATCCCATTGCATCCCATCCGCTGCCCAATGACAACCCCATCTGACAGACTCACTGTATGTCCTTTGCTCTTGTAGAACACAGCCTTTTCACAGACAGATTGAAGGAGATCATTCCTGTGCTGTTCCCTTTTCATTTTTGTTCCTTCAGAACCTGCTCCTTTATCATACTTTCTCTTCTGACATAACCCCAAAGAAATTTTCTAGAAATTGGAAGGTGGAGGGAGAAGGCCCAGGTTTAGAGACAGAAGACTGTGTATGGGATATCAGACTTTGGAAAGAACTAGGTGCTTCTTAATTATTAGCAAATCTAATACCAGTCTTCTACAAAACAGCTCCTTCTAAGATTATTGTTTGACTAAGATTTCAGTCACAGAAAAAGGTAAATCATATGTAAGAAAGCTCTCCTCCCATCCTAGTGTAGGGAACCAATTCCTCCCATGCTGGGCAGTTCGAAAGTGGAGCCTTTCCCATGCAGTAAAAATGAATGTGCTAGGGAAGTTCAAGTGAGCAGAGTATTGGCAGTTTCTAAGTCTACACACAAATTATGCTTACAAAGTTTGTTTTTAAGTCAGTCTTTTAAAATGCAGCATGGATTTCTCCATAGAGGGAATTTTTAATAGCTGAGAGTATATCCCTAGGTCAACCCCTGGGATATAGTAAAACATTAGGTAACTGAGAAATACTATTAGTATTGCTAATATCAGTAGGACTCTGGAAGATAACGCTTTGGTGATACTTGTTGAGAATGGAACGTGAGGGTAAATAGATTACTTCCCTGCCTTTTCCATCTTTTCTCTTCCTTCCCTGCCACTGTCTGGTCCTTGGTGAGAAGAAATACCATAATCCTGAAATTACTTTCTTTTTCCTAATCCCCCAGCTTCACCTTCCTGCAGCCATCATACTTACTTCAGAAATAGAACTCAGTGCCGCTGGAAATGTCCCCCACTATTGTCTCATGTTTGAAAATCATGTTTTCCTCCACTGGAAATCATGTTTGCAAGTCAACACATGCTTCTGATAATTTTTATTATTGGAAGAGCACCTTCTCTAATGACAAATCAATACTTACTCTTTGGGTGGCTGTATGGCAGTGCAATTGGGCTTTGGCATCTTCTCTAATTCCTACATGGCCCATCCCATTGGATAGGAAGCCATGTCAGCTCTTCCTTAAAATATGTATTTCAAATCCAGCTTCTTTTCGTCTCCTCTACCATTCTCTGTGTATATTCTTGCCCTCCAATAGCTCATTTTTGCATATAATAGCCAACATAATCCTTTCAAAAGGTTAGTGGGCTCTTATCACTACACTATTCAAAGTCTTCCATATTTTTCCCATCACACTCATCAAAATCCAAAGCCTTCCATGATCCGCCCATGTCTTCTCCTACCTCATATCTTATCACTCTTCCCTTCGTACCCCACCAGAGTCACAGTGTTCTTCTGGGCTCATTCCCTCCTGGGGCTCTTTGCGTTTGCAGCTCCCTCTTCTAGAATATTTTCCTCTTGATATTTGTGCGACTCTATCCTTCACTTAATTTGTACATCTGCTCGTATTTCATTTCCTAAGGCAGACTTCCCTAATCACCAAAAAGCCTCTTCTTCCTTTATCACTCTCTATCTCCCCACCTTGCTTAGGTTTTGTTTATAACATGTGTCATTAACTAACAATACAATTGTACTTGTTTATTATTAGTTTATTGGCTAGAAAAAGTCAGAGAGCTTGTTCTCTTACCTGCTCTAGCAACATCTAGAACCATACCTGGAATAGAGAAGACAACAGAGGATGCCTGCTAAAGAAATCAATGTGGTAATGTAAATATAATTACTTCATTAGCATCCAATGATAATAGCATGTTACATAGGAATATTCTGGCAGTGTAAATAAGTTTACTACTTAAGATGGAAAGATGCAACAATAAAATGTAAAACAGATAACATGATGAAGGCTAATAAAAAATGTGTCAAATGGAAAGTAAAATGAAGCAAAATATTTTTTATGGAGGATGAAAAACAAATAAAATCAGAAAAATTCAAAACAGAATTTACTGTACTTTATAAAGTTGAACACAGGCATGGAGTTATTTAAATGTGTGTAATAAAGAAAGTTAATGATTAATACATAAAAATTTCATCAATCAGCAAGTTTTTGATGCTAATGAGACATTGTTTTTGCAAAATGTTATCAACGTATAGGAAGAAATTAGTTTACAAGGATATTTTGTCCATAGTAACTAAGGAATTTTCCTCTCAAGTCCAAGGACTTTTAATACATTCTGTTTTGATTACTATCATGACCTTTCATAAAATGAGTTAAGTGAGCAAACCTAAAAGTTTGTGTTTTATTATGTATGTTTTTAATCTGTTTGTAATATTAGAGGAGAATGAGATGATTTTATAAATTCTGTTATCTTGAATTTGTTGGTAGTAACATATACTTGTCTCTTTTACTGAATATACAAAATATATTTAAATATGTTACATAAAACAGTGAGTGTGTGCTTAATGATTATAATAGATAATAGTGAAAAGATGTTTGTATGGCAAACCTTTAGGGTTTAATAAGTAGTAATAATTCAAATAAAATTCAGAGGCAGATAATAAGAGGAATACAGAGTCTATTATATAATTATAACTATTAAGCTACCAAATGCATAGTCAACTTTTTATCTGATGGCATGGAGTGAATATATACATGATTTATATGTTTTGTATGTATTTATTGAATACCTACAAGCCATTGCAAGGCATTATGGGAGATACATATGCCTAACATAGAATGACTGCCCTGAAGAAATAGAAAATCTAATAAACTATGAGACATAGCTATAACTTATTTTGTTTGTTACAAAAATTAAGTAACTGTGGGTAAAACTGCAATATTTCCAGAAACTCTCGTTTGCCTTACTGCATCTCCATATCAATAGGTGTTCCCAAGGAGTGGAGAGAATTACAATAGGTAATTACAAGGGGGACTGGGGGCACATCTGGATCACAGAGGTTGGGTGGGGCCCCTTTTTCTGCAGCCAGGTCATGAGAGACATGGACAAGCAGAAGTGGACAATTGATTGTAAGCAACGAATGGTTTTCCCACTGTATTTCTCCTATTGACTGATTTTGGTTCAAAGGTATTTTGCCCCAGGCTGGGAGAATATTTTCCCCAAATGAGTTATATCTGTTGGTAGTTGGTAGGACCTCTGAACCTGAAATCTGTCTACATGGGTGAGACCCTTGGGCAGGCTGCCCCTAGAGATGGTGGGGAGAAGCCTGGAATGCCCCCTGCCTGTGGATGGTGGAGAGGCCCCAGTGGCTTCAGTGGTAGAGGCTACAGCTTCACCTGGGAGTCTCCCATCTATGGGGCTTCCAATTGCGAAGCCCCTAGTGGGTAATTGGTCTAGGGTAAAGCACCTCACAGAGTGGTGGGCCTTTCCCAGAACTGGGGGAGGGTGGAGACACCGGAAGCTGTGGAATTAGCCTTCAGTGAGATAGAAGAATGCTTAGAGGACCTGAGTGACTGTGTAACAACCGGCATTGTGAGGTGTCTTTTTCTTGAGATAGTGGAAAGTGTTATCGAGGAGAGAGAGAGATTTTGGTGAGAGGCACACTTCAGCATCACTTGGAGGAGCTGGGCAATGACCTGTGAGATGCCCCTTAAGAAAGAAAGACAGTTATTGAGAAGACAGGTCACACTCCTGGAAAATATGTTAGCAGTGAGGGAAGAGGTAGCCGGAGAATCTGTGTTGCAGGAGGCCATGTGGGACAGGGAGGAGAGAGTGGAGGCTTCAGCCCAGGAAATGGTAAAGGAGATGTAGGGAGAGAATGAGGGGGAGGGGCCGAGGGCCCGTCTGTTGCCAAGGCCACTGCCAGAGGCATCAGCCTCTGCTTTGTTAAAGGCCCACCTGGTTGTAATTAAGAAAATAAAAACACAACAACTGCGGTCTCCTCAGGGAAAGGAGCCACACCCTCCCCAGGTTGTGGAGTACTCCACACTCCATCCCTATACCCAGGATGAGCTGTGGATATGAGCATCCAGTTTCAGCAGAAGCCATCAAAACCTCTACCGAAATGGCTTTTGCTTCTCTGGGATATGGGGGTGGAAAACATTGTTATGTCAGGTTCTGAAATGAGTAGACTGACTTCCCTGACAACTCACCCTTCCCTCTGGCAGTGGTTGCAAAGTGCCCATCACACTTCAAGAAATCTGGTGTTGCATATAGCTCCCATAACTCTCTTTGGGTCCCTAGTCACTATTCTTGCCCCCCACATAGGACAACCTGTAAGTGAGGATACTTGTACATTATCAGATATGAGGGAGGTTGAAACAAAAAAAGCCTGGAAGGAAGTAGAGGCTACAACTAAAAGGAGAAGTGCAAAGGGCCCTGTAAAGGTCTTGAGGACCCAGATGTGGGTTGATTTGATAAAGGCTGGGGTAGTGAAAGAAAAACTTGATGGACAGCCCAATAGGATCTTGTTAGAACTGTGGCACCAATTAAAGTCAGAGCAGCAGTTCCATCCACTGAGGTCCAGAACACGGAAGCAGGAGGCAAAGCCCCATGTCCAGGATCTTGTCCCTGCAGGACTTCCTGGAGGACAGTACTCAGGATCCACCTGGGCCCTCACCCCTGCAGGAGGATGATTGGGTGTTGCAGTTTGACTGAGCAGGAGTCAAGGCCCCAGCTTTGGGGGGTGTGGTGGGGACCTGAGGGCACATATAGAGTTAGCAATTAATTAGTCCTCCATGAATGTAAAATGTGTACTGGCACTGGTGGACACAGGAGCTGAATATTCTGATTTATTGCAACCCTGAGCCTTTTCCTGGGACCCTGCTGTGATAGATGGCTATGGGGGTAAGACAATTAGAGTGAAGAAAGCCCAAATCCCATTGGGGATAGGGCATTTACCCCTAAAGGAGTATACTGTGTACATTTCTCCCATCCCTGAATATATTTTGGGGGTAAATATCCTCCAGGGTCTTGGTTACCCACCATAGCAGGTGAGGTATGTGTGGTAAAGGCAGTTCTGAGGGGACATGCTAAGCACCCACCTGTAGCTCTGCCTGTACTTCAGTGAGTAACAAATACTAAGCACTATAAATTGCCTGGGAGGCACAGGATTGGAGAAACTCTACAGGAGATGGAGAAGGTGGGCATCATAAATCCCACCTACAGTCCTTTTAATTTCCTAGTGTGGCCACTGAAAAAACCAGATGGCTCCTGACATATGACCGTGAACTATAGGGAATTGAATAAAGTCACGCCCCCTTTGTATGCTGTTGTCCCATCTATAGCAGTCCTTATGGAAACACTCGGTCATGAACTAGGGATGTATCGTTATGTTGTGGACCTTGATAATGCTTTCTTCTCTATTGACATAGTATAGGAAAGTCAGGAACAATTTGCCTTCACATGGGAAGGCCAGCAGTGGACATTCACTGTCCTTCCACAGGGATACTTCTACAGTCCCACCATTTGTTACAAGATTGTAGCCCAGCACTTGGCCACATAGAAGAAACTGCAAACGTTGCAGCTGTATCACTACATTGATTATATTTTGGTCACATCTAATTCTTTTGCAGATTTAGAAGGGGCAGTTCCTAGACTGTAACATCTACAGGAGAAAGGATGGGCTGTAAACAGCACCAAGGTTCAGGGGCCTGGTTTGTCTGTTCAGGTTAAACTAAAGTTATCCCAGAAGCAGTCATAGACAAGGTCCAGGCTTTCCCTGCCCCTACCACTGTGGCAGTATTACAAGAGTTTTGGGGTCTTTTGGGCTATTGGAGAGTGTTTATCCCACACTTGGCACAAATTTTGAAGCCCTTATACCAGTTTGTATGAAAGGGCATCAGGTGGGCCTGTGATGAAACATGTGCAGCTGCTTTTACTGCTGCTAGGCGAGCAGCCAAGGCCCTAAAGGCCTTGAGTGTAAGGGACTCATCAAGGCCTGTGAGCTAGATGTTCATGTAATCAAAGATGGTTATGATGGATGGGGCCTTTGGCAGCGGCTTGAACAGACATGACAACCTATTGGAGTCTGGTCACAACTATGGAAAGAGGCAGAGGTCTGGTACACCTTGACAGAAAAGAAACTGGCTACTGTGTACCATGCTTGCTGGTTATGGAGCCCATCACTGGAACAGCTCCAATCAAGGTAATAACCCCACCTATCCCATTGTGGGGTGGGTATGATACTGGACCCAAAGGCCATGGAGTGGTATGGCACAGATGCCTATGCTGGCCAAATGGAGTGGGCATTTACAGCAGTGTAGTGCCCTCTCTACTAGAGCCTTAAGTGGAGAATTCCAAAGCTTACTGGGGCCAGTGACATATACCAGTGGAAAGCAGGAAGAACTTGCTTTTGAGCCGTTGGTAGCCGAGTCCTTATCAGGAGGGAAAAGCCCCTATACCTGAAGATTCTTGGTATACAGATTGCTCCAGTCCTGGGCATCCCCACAGTGGAGGGCTGTGGCTTTCCATCCTAAGACTGAGATAATATAGATGGAGAATGGAGAGGGGAATAGTAAGCCAGTGGGCTGAATTGCAGGCAATATGCCTCATGATCACCCAGGAGCCGTCTCCTATTGTCTGCAAGGACAGTTGGGCTGTCTATCAGGGCTTGACCCTGTGGCTACTGACATGGTACCATGCCAGCTGGATTGTTGGTCACCAGCCCCTTTGGTGGCAAGAGCTGTAGCAAGACCTATGGACCACTGGTCAGACTAAGACTATTACCATATATCATGTGATTGGCCATTTGCCTTTGGCATCCCCAGGGAATGATGAAGCAGACACACTGGCCCAGGTGCACTGGCTGGAAAGAAAGCCTGCCTGTGATGTGGCCCAATGGTTACATCAGCATTTGTGGCATGCAGGGAAAAAGACCATGTGGGCTGTAACCTGTCGGTGGGGCTTGCCGTTGACCTTTGAAGAATTCAGCAGAGCCCGGAAGGAGCACCTTGTGTGCTCTAAGAGGGACTTACACCAAGTCCCACAGCAACATGGGACAATAGCTAAGGGGATGATACCCCTTGTCAGGTAGCAGATAGACTATGGGGCCTCTGCCTATAGCAGAGAGGTATCAGTATGCCATGACTTGTGCGAACACAGCTACTGGCCTGTTGGTTGCTTTTCCACATGTCATGCAGATCAACAAAACACCAAGAGGGGTCTAGGGCGTCTCTTTGCAGCCTATGGCCGGCTGCAGGTGATTGAGACCAGTCAAGATACCTACTGTACTGGACATGCATTACAAGAATGGGTGCAGCAATTACGAATAAAGTGGAGGTTTCATGTACCATATAACCTTACAAGGGTGGGCATGATTGAGAGGTGCAACGGTTTGTTGAAATCTGGCCTGAAGTCGGAGACCAATAGTCTACAGGGCTGGTCAGTTCGCTTATTAACAGTGCTACAGCATTTAAATGAGAAGTCCCAAAAGGAGCCTTGAGCCCTGTGGATATGTTAACACACCTTGCTGCCTCTCCTGTATAACTGTATGTGCAAACCAAAGAGGAATTATCGAAGCCAGGATATGGCCAGCAGAGCAACATCCTGTTGCCAGCCCCAACTGCAGTAAACCCTGGAGACTCTATTGAGTGGACGTAGCCCTGGACATTTCAGCACATGGTCCAGCAATGACTGGCTCTTCTGAACCTTGGGAAAAGGCCTGGAAGCTGCCCTCATGTGAACTTCTGGAGTAACAGCAGAGTGGCCCCCAAAGATCAAAGTAGTGTACCCAAAACATCTGGGGGGTAAGAGCATCTTATGGGGAAGTTTTGTTTTATCTTTATGGTCAGTGCATGTACCTCCCACAGCCCTATATATTGACCCATCTGTAACTCCACAGGGATTGGGGTGAAAATGGTATATTAGACCAGGACAAGATCCCATTCTTGCCACTGTCCTTTCACAGGACCACTCTCTTGCATGCATCCTACCTGATAGACAAAGTATGCCTAGGCTCATGTCATTACAACATGTATCTTATTGCCCTTAAGGTTATTTTATTCTACGGTCCCTAAGTACTGGACCTGCCTCCTGACTGCAGCTTCTATGTGATGATTGCTCTGAACTCCCTACCCATTCAGCTACTGACTACCTGTGGAATGGGTGAGCTATGGACTAAATCTGCATAGGCATTTGAACCTAGCTGAATCCTCTGGCTTGAGGATTATCATGATTTTATTGCTGCTATTATTGTGTTATTAGCCTGGTTACAATGCTCCAGTTTTCTTGCACAGGGGCCATTGTAGAAGATGGGAAGCAAGTAGATTGTAAGGGGAGATTTCTGGACATGTGGGCTGGGGGTAAAATTGCAATATTTCCAGACTTTCTTGTCTAGCCTTAGTGCATCCCATATCAATAGGTGTTACCAAGTGATGGAGAGAAGTATTCCATCTCCATATCAATAGGTAATTACACAGGGGAGCAAGGGCATATCTTCACCAGAGAGGTTGGGTGGGGTCCTCTTTTTCTGCAGCTGAGTCACGAGAGATACAAAGTGAGCAGACGTGGACAACTGTGTGTAAGCAATATATGGATTTCTCACACTTTATTTTGCCCTTTGACTGATTTCAGTTCAAAGGTATTTTGCCCCGGGCTGGGAAATGATTTTCCCCCAGAGTTACAGTAACATATGAATGTTTAGCATGGGAAATGTTTAAATAAATGCTGTTATCATATATTTACAATTATATTTATATTTTGGGGGAAGCAGCAGAGTATAGTGTCAGAGTCAGAATGCCTGGGTTCAAATCATAGCTCTGCACTGTGCAACACTGACCTCACTTCTCTAAGCTCCAGGGTTCTCTTCTACAGACAGATATTTGAGTCTGATAATCAATATAAATCACCTAACAAAGCACCTGGCATATAGGTAGTGGTTCATAAATACTGTCCTCTGATGTGAGCATCCTGTAATATTAATTCAACCTTCCAATTGCTTTTTCAGTGGAAACTTGCTCTTGGTTTGTGCATATTGGAAAGTAGTGTTTCTCTGAGCAGCTCAGGGTTTGTATATCAGGAATATTAAAAACTCAGATCTAGTCATACCAGATTTTTTTTTCTCTCTTTCTCTTTCTGTTCTGATGAACTGATAAATGGCAACATAATCAAAGGAAATATTCTATACAAAGTCCATTTTACAACCTGTCATTAGGCACAACTACCTAGGTTTTACTGATTCAAGTACTCATTGCTAAGACTGTCTTTTTTCCTTCAGACTATCATTATCCTCTAATAACAGAATTTACAAGATATTTTAAGAGACCAATAAAAAGTATGTTCCTAAGGGGAAATTCATGAATTTCCTTTTTTAAAAACATCATTAACTGTGAGAAGCCTACCCCTGCCCATGATGTTAATGGTGACCATTCTGTTCATCAACATGTTCATAATTCACATACCGACTAATGGTTCTAAAGCATCAGATGATGACAAGCAATTATAATAATTATGGACTTTCTTTTATATGTAGAACAGCATTTGGACTATGTAACAATAAAACAAGGATGTAATTTGAAGTAATATTTTACATTTTTATGCAGTTGAGAACTACCCTTCTGATATGAGAAAATACAAGAAAGACTCATTTCTATTGGGTTGATTTTAAATATTATGATCATCTGTGATCAGTGATTATGACTTCACTAAAAGCTCAGATGGTTGGCAATGAATTTTTAAATTAAGGTATATGCACTTTTTTGTTTTTTTAGACATAATACTATTTCACACTTTATATAGACTATAGTATGGTGTAAACATAACTTTTATATGCACTGGGAAACAAAAAAATTCATTTGAAACACTTCATTGTGATATTCCTTGTGGTGGTTTGGAACTGAAACCACAATAATTCTGAGGTGTGCCAGTACTCAGATCTGAAATGGTGGGAGAGCCCAAAAGAGCAGTGTTTATATAGATAACTAGAATGTGCTTTCCAGATCACATTTAGGCATTTTTACATTAACCTAATTAAAGAGATGTTTCAAAGAGAATTTATAAATTAGGGCATTTATGGAGAAAACACAGGGAAATTGTACACACTTAAACCCATATTACATTTGGTTATGTATGTACTATAGAAGCATTTTTTAGGTTATTTGCTTATGCTTTCCTTTTTAACCACAAATCTCTCCTCATAGCTACTGAATAATATCTTTCCAGACAGGTGGCTAACTCTGACCAAAAGGGTGACATTCTAAATTCTTCTGTTTTCTTTTCATTTGTTTCTGACTTGAGATGCCCTACTTTTTATTCCAAGTGCTTTTCACCTTAGAAAAGACCCTAGAATTCCTTCTTCATTTTTTTAATGTCCAGAGACTAGGATAAAACCTTTGGTAGCAGACGTTAAAAACAAAAGTCTAATCTTTAGGCTTTAAAGCCTTGAAGGAACCCTGTAAGTCTCAGACAGCTTTCTTGTCATTTTGTGTCCACTCTGACTTCTCTCCTGATCTTCCAAATTAAGTATTGTAACTTGTAGCACTGAAATGTATCATATCTAGAACTGTACCAATTATAATTGCTTCATGTAGCAAGTTTCCAATGAAAAGATTTCTAAGGGAAGCTTCTAGTGACAGCTAGCTAAGGAGCTGCACTGGAGAAAGAGGGAAAGGGGAGAGAGGAGCTGGCTGTGGCAGCTGCTGAGGGGGTAGTAGCAATGCAAGTCTTATATCTTCACTGTAGAAGTTTATAACAGCAGGGATAATATCTATATTTTTGGTGGAAATCATGTGCATGAAATCTGCAGGTTAGAATTTAAATTCTTCCTTATGTATGGTTGGCATTTAGCACGTTCCCCATCCAGAATAACGTACCATCAAAGATGACAAGAAAAGTCATTTTTCTGTGAGACATTTAATTAGTGGAGCTATTTTTCTCTAAACTCTAAAGTTGACATCCCCTTGTATTGGACTAGGCAAGGCCAAGGGTATTGATTTTAGATGACTTATGCAGTTTTTCAGTAACCCCAAAGCCTGATATTTCTTAGTTAATACAACGTGGGGAAAAAACAGCATATATTTTGGGAGCAGATCCATATTTATTTTATGTTTCTGTGGGACCAAGATATCTACCTGTATTTACAGAGTTTGTATGCAAGACTATTTAAGGTGGAGGAAAAGGTGTACTAAAAAAAAGAAAAGGCAAAATGTCCACCATCGAATGGGCTGAATGCATTTAATATCACATGTCTCTTCATTCCTCAACCTCTTTCAACTCCCTGAAGGTTAATGCCTACTAAAAATACAAATACAAATATTTATTTTTTGTTTTCTTTGGATTAAAAAGACAATCTCTAAAGGGCATTTCAAACGCATTCTCTATTCAAAAGTAATACTGGATGTAACCTTAAGAAATGCCTCATTGTAGGAACTTTCTTTGTGTATATTCATTCACATTCAGTGCTGGACAGGTTGCTGGCTTTCCTGATTTAAATACACCCAACAAGTTCAGTACAGAACAATGTTCATACTATTTACAGTATATATAAAACCATGTCATTATCTAGAACTGATTTTACAAATAGAGAAACTAATTTCAGTGTTTAAGCATAACATTTTCCCTTAGGCATAAACCTGAACTGTTAATGCTATAATCATAACATATTTGCTTTTCAGATTTGTGACATATTTTTTGTTAGTGTTAAGATAAAGTTAAACCCTTCATAGTGCCTGTAGGCTCTACATAATACCGTCACAGACCTCCTCCCTCTCACTGACCTTTCATTCCAGCCCAGCCGCATTGGCCTTCTGTGCTTGCCAAATAGACAATCACAGTCTCAGCCTCGTTTTTGCACTTCCTGTTAGGAAGACTAGAGTTTCCTCCCACTCACCCTCCTCCATGTACGTTCACATAATTCATAGCCCCACTGGATTCAAATCTCTTTTCAAATTCCATTTCCCCATAGAGGCCTTCCCTGGCCACCGTTTTTAATATAACACACCCGTCAATATTTACAGACATGGCTTTCCCTTTCTTCCCGTTTATTGCCTTTCTTCACCAGAATGTCAAGAGAACGTAGAGGAGCGAAATGACTTTTATTTGGTGCTGTACCCACGGCAACGGGAACGGTACTGACACACGTATATGCTTAACAAATATTTGCTGAATAAAAGATCGACCAGTTGCTCAGGGGCTGAGCACTCTGATATGTCAGCTCACGAGAGGCTCACAGGATCCTCATGGTTGGTAAAAACCCATGAGGGAGAAGCAGAGAGCATTAGGGTACAACCTGCTGATGACTCAGGTTATTGGGTAACCACTAGGTATCTCATCCTTTTGTAGAAATTTCTTCTTGAGGTCACACAAAAACAAAGAGGACAGGAATAGAAGGAGGTCTCCCAGCATCGCCGGAGTAGAAGGAGGCAGCTCAAAAAGATTCAGTCTGCCAGGTTATACATATAAGCCTAAAATTACCTTTCCGACTATTGGAACATACAGGATCCACTCAAGATCACTGAGTAAGAACATTATCCTACATGTATCTTCTGTAGCAAAGGTGAAGGTGTGATGTCCTAAAATAAAAATGACTAGAAATGTATCAGCAGAAGGTATTGTTTATACACAAGGATTTTGAAGAGGTTTAACAATACATAATCCTGGGAAACAAAGGGGAAACCCTCGGGCCAAAATTTCTACACCAGATGCCGAAAAGACTCTTGCATTCTGATTGACCATTCTCATTTTGAAAGCCCACAGCTGATTTCACACATTATCTGAAACAAAGGCAATACCTGAAAATGCATTTTGATGAAAAATAAATTAGAAAAGTATCTAAACATTTACCCTAATATCCCCTCAAACTAGAGATCTTTTCTACTTTGCTTTCAAAATGCATGAGCTGCTGTCAGAGGGATGTTAAAATTTCCACAGTGACCAATGCCACTCCCCAGGACAGCTCTGTATTTACTTTGATCTTTTAGTACCAAGACTTCTTGTTTACCTATGCACTCACGATTTCCCCCATATAAAAAATAATGAGTTCTTTAAGATTTTTACCAGTAAGAGGAACTTCCAAAGAAATTTATTGTACTGCTCAAGACTGGGAACAATCAATAGAAGTTTGTTGGAGTTAATATAGGCAAAAAGGATTAATTGTTTGTGAAAACGAGCTCATGTTGATAGAAGGTCTGGAGAAGCAGTCTTTGGAAAATAGGTTACAAACAGGATACAAATGGTTTGCAAATGAAGTTGAGAGGCTAGAACTACAATGAAACGGTGTGGTAGGCAGAGGCTTGTTAGAATGCTGCAGGCATACACTCCCTGGACCCTGGTGATGCTCCCTGTAGCACTGTCCCTCTCTCCACCATTGGGAATGAATTCTAATGTGTTTCCTACGTCTGGGAAGAAACAGTCTCACAGGGGAACAGCTAATTAGCCCTGTTTCTGCATTCTGGTCACTGGGGATCAGGCAGAGAAAGTATCTGGAAAGTTTTGCTTTAATATTAGGAGGGTGGATTCTTCCTCTCAGCAAGATGCACACATAGGAAGAAGTTCAGCTGCTTGCTAGTCAGAACACTGACAAATGTCTTGTACGGATATCATTGAGGAGAATGCACTATCCTATAAGGGAAGGAGAGGATCCTGGAAGAACATGGGTGGTAGCAAGTAGGTGCATCTCCCTTCTGAGCCCACATACCTCCTGCAGCCCTGTCAATGGTCTTTGACTTGCAAAGTACACTAGGGAGAACTGTAAGCACCTGGGGTCACTTGAAGCTGAGTCATAAGGTCATGGCAGGGATCCATACCATTGGAAAGAGTATGTAAGAAACTATATGTAATTCTGGACTAATGAATTGTTCCAGAAAATTAATCAAAACAGGGAAGAGTGAGAGAATGAGAGACCAAGAAAGTGAGACCAAAAGACACAAAAAGACAAATACAGAGAGAAAGAAAACTGGAAGAATTATACCATGCCATCCCAAACCAAAGGCAGCTCTGAACTAAAAGCAGAGTGGTAGTATTTGCAATGTGTTTGTATGACATCTGGTATAGGATGCATCCATGGCTAGCATCTATCACTGAGTAAGCTCAGGAAATATCCATGAGGTTTAAACCAATACTGTGGCTGAGATCCCAAACTCTTTCTATAATTACAAATGCAAAAAAGGAATATGCTAACCCATATGCCACTAAAATTATCCTCTGGATTTGTTTATATCTTGAGGTATGTATCCGACTCAGAGAAAACAGAATGAGGGTATTAAGCTTCGAAACTCATTTCCATAGTTTTGTGTTTTCAATCCCGCATGCTAATGATCTTTTGATGGAAATTTTATCTGTGAATTCTATTCATTGTGACTGGTCATTAACATTTGCTAGCTAATGTATTTATTTATTCATGTTAGGAAATAGAAATGCAGAATATATGTTGGATTCTCTGATTGTCAGCAGATAGATCAATTGCAGTCTTAAAATAATGTTGCCCACTGTCTTGCAAATGAGTTTCAGCCCCAGGCAAGTTCGCTATAGATTCACTGTGACCAAAGAAATTTACAGCAAAGGGTTCTTGGGGTGAAAAGGTTATACCCAACTTTATTTCCAGGTGGCAGGTCAGTCCCTCCAAGCTGCCACCACTCCAGCCTCCACTCCGCTCTCCTACAGCCTTCCAGCCCCGCCACCCAGTCTCAGGCCGAGCACTGGGCAGAACTCCTTACATTGACACAGTAGTGTCTTATTGCCTAAAGGTGTGGAACTGGTAGCATAGCAACAGGCCAGTTACATTTAAGTTCAGTGAGGATTCTGGCCATAGGAACCCCACTTTACCCACACCCACAAACTTTTAAATTGATAATAGACTAATGTGTACACAAAATATGTGTTCTTTACAAAAGCTGCACTGTTTTCTGAATAAAGCTGTACGTCTAGATCAGTAATAAGCTTACATAAATTAATAAATGCCAAATTCTTTGGGTTTAATAACTCTTCCTAAGGTGTGGTAGCTACATATAAACCATCAATCTTCAAAGCTGGGGAAAACCTTGTTTATTTCCAAAAAAACATGTAATTTTTGATTGTCTGACTATCTAGAATAACCCTTGGACCTGTCAGGTTTAATTAAATGTATATCATGGGCCCAACAGATGAAAACTATGATCCATTGTGCTACTGATTACAAGCAAACAAAATATCTATGACAAAGATGATCATAAAGCATGCAAAATTATACAAACGTAAGTTTTTTGCAGTTTCCAGACTCATCATTCAAATGTTCCTGCAGTTCCACCAATGTGAAATTTCCAGAGCTTTACTGATTCTTGGCCTGAATCTCCCCTCTTTCTCTATCAAGTCCCATCTCCTGGCCACTGCCCTAAATTATGTTCCCTTGAAACATTTCTGCTACTGTGACTATCGGGACCTACTTTTTTCTGTACTGGAAGTTTCACCCAAGGGAGAGTCAGCTTCGCAAACACCCAGAATTAAAGCACGGCCAAAACTCAGAAGGTTTCCTGCCTTTTAATTCATTGTTGTCACAGTAGTGGATGAGTTACCTTGAACAGCCTCTCATTAAGCAGCATGTATAACTATTGCTTTAATTTGGCCACCTGTGCATCTAGGTCAAAATTTTAAAAAAATTTACAGCTTCTGGTAAAAATAGGCTCCAGGACAGTTCTTCTTCTTTGTCTTTTTTCTTTTGTTCCTTCTTAAATTTATTTTTTACTCAAGTACAGTTGATATACAATATTATATTGGTTTCAAGTTATATGCATTATTAAATCCTCACCACAACTAGTATACAGAGAAAGATGTTACAGAACTATTGACTATATTGTTTGTGCTGTACTTTCATCCCCCTAACTAATTTATATTATGATCAATATTTTGTGTCTCTTTATCCCTTTCCTCTATTTCATTCATTCACCCCAACCCTACCCACATGGTAACCACTAGTCACTTCTCAGTGTCTATGAGTCTATTGCTATTTTATTTTGTTTTTAGATTCCACAAATAAGTGAAGTCATATGACATTTATCTTATTCCGCCTGGCTTATTTCATTAGCATAATATCCTCTAGATCCATCTATGTTGTCACAAATGGCAGGATTTCTTTCTTTTTTATGGCTGAATAATATTCTATTATGTGTATGTACCACATCTTTATCCATTCATCTATTGATAGACACTTCGGTTGCTTCCATATCTTGGCTGTTATAAACAATGTAACAATAAACACAGGGGTGTGTATCTCTTTTTGAATCAGAAATTTTGTTTTCTTCATGTAAATTCCTAGAAGGGGAATTACTGAGTTGTATGGTATTTCTATTTTCAGTTTTTTGTGGATCTTCTAATGAGTTCCACCAATACAATGTTGAAGGAGTTCTCCTGTAAGCCTGGGGCCTGGGTCCCTTTCCCATTTGCTCAGCTCAGATAATCTCCATGAGAAATTTAAGATGTAAAAAACTTCTTCATTATACTTTGAGGAACTCTTTGAATACACTATGTTCCCTTGTGACATTTCTTCTTCAGGACCTACTCTTTTCTGTACTGGAAGTTTCACCCAGTAAGCCTCGTTTAATAGACTACAGTAACATCCATGAAACTCCTCAGTTAGAAACCTAAGAATTCTAATCTGTATTGTATTCAAATTCTAATCTTGTATCAATAGCTCCATCCTACTCAAAATTATTCAGGTTTCTCATTTCTCTGTTTTTATAGTTGTCACAATAATAAGTTTTATAGGTTAAATATAGCCATGTTATGTGCCTGACACTGACCAGAACACTGTATATATTTACTCAGCCTAATGCTAATAGCATGAACCTAAACTGTGATTGAATCATAGGATAGAATCAACACTGAACTCAGGACATAACCTTTGAAATTTCTTAATAGAATAATGAAGTAGAAGAAAGGACAGAGAGGAAAAAGAGGAAAGGGAGAAAAAGAAGGAATGTTTGGCAGAAGGAAAATAATGAGATGAAATCATGTTAGATACATGTTACTTACATTAAGTAATTGCTGTACTCCAGTGGCTACTGAAATTTTTGCTTTGCCCATGCCTGATATCTGTGTAGATGACTAACACTTCAAGTGTGAGCTGTTGAAGCTCTTGATCTGTCATTTCCCTATATTATAAAGGCCTCAGGAATTTTCCCACTGGTGAGGGGACTACAAAAATTAATGCTACTGATACTTTTCATTACCTTTTTTCCCTAGATTTGAATGTCTTCAACTATAACGTGAGTTCCTACCATGTATAAGGCAACATGTTATTTATACATTGCAATAGGGTGAGACGGTTCTCACTCTTTGCAATGTATCTTTGAACTTCCTCTCACCAAAGTTCCTCTTCTCCATCTGACTTGTTCTGGCCAAGGTGAGGATCATCATTTTGTAAGCAAAGCCTTCCAGTGTGCTTAACACAATGGGCTTCCTTCTTGTGCCATGAGAAGAACGTGTTCTGGAAACACACAGGAGAAGGTCACCACCCACTGCCAGGCTGAAGCAGATATACCTCAGTTAAACTAATATTTATTAGAAATAAATGCTCGTTATTTATTGCCAACACAATTTCTGAGGCTATTGGTTACACAGGAATAGTAGACCGTTGACTAATAGAGACAGTGGATCTTTCTGACAGTGGATCCTCCTTGTAAGTCTCAACATTCCAGGCATTTTGACCTTCCATGTCCTCAAACACTCTAAATTTATTCTTGCTTCATGTCCCTTGGACAAACTCTCCACTCTGCCTGGGCTTTTCTTTCCCATGGATTGCCCTGTAGCTCTTTCCCATCTTCCAGCTTTCAGCTTAACCATTACCTACACAATGAGGCATTTTCAAACCACAGTGTTTAAATATTTGTCTCTAAATCTCTATCACATACATTGATTATATCATTCACAGAGTTGATCACAATTCATAACTGTTTCCTTGTCCATTGTCTTTCCAGCTAGTTCCTTGAAATCAGAGAATATATCAATATTTTACGCCCATATAACTACAATGAACTCCCGAATTCCTGTTCAATGAATAACTATATGAATGAATCAGCTCTAAGGAGTGTTTTTATCCCATTTACCATACCCAAGCCCCCACAAAAGCCACATGAACACCACACACAGCTAACAAACTCACGAAAAATAAAATATGTCCTTTTTAAATAGAGATCTTTTTTATTCTTTTTTTTCCTACTTTGAACATGCTATTATTTTATTTTTCAAGGACACAACATCTGAAATAAGCATCTCTGATATGCTGGTAATTCCAAGTTGGAACCCTGAAGGGGGGGGTCAATTTTTTTTTTCCCACCGCACTCTGCCTGGAACCTATCATTTTAGTGTTTCATAGGTCACTGAGTAAGAAAATAAAGATTTAATAGTAGGAATGTATTCATATTCATCAAATTCTGGTTACAGTTGGTACATTTAAATATCAATTTCATTTTTTTTCAGCTTGACACTTCACTTTATGGTTTTCTGATGTAACTGGATAGCATACATCATCCTATGATTTGTTTCTTCCAAACCATTTGGCTTTAAAAGTATACACAAAAAAGGAAGAAAAAGGCTGCAAATTTTTTCCTTCACATTTTTATTCCATTTTCCTTTCAGTCAATATAAAGTTATTTTCTAAATTATTTTCTAGACATGAGCATTAATTTGCACAAAGTATATAGATGTATAAATACATATAATATCTATAATTATTTTATAGCATGACAAAGAATTCTACCTAAAGATCAGCCAATTTCTGGGTATTTAGCATCAGTCCCTTCTACCCAAAGCACTGAGTATGCTTTTTGTTTTTGACATTTCTTTTTTCCTTTTTGAATCAGCTTCTGTAAGAAAGAGAAGTTAATAAGCTCCAAGATTCAAATTATAAGATGACACAAACTACACAATAACAACTGTGCATTAGTTATTGTGCAATTTATATTCAAAATTGGAGAGATAATTTACAAACACCTCATAATAAATCCTGAGCTAAAAGAAACGTTTGTCAGATTTTTCTCTCACTTTCCTTTCTGTGCTATGCAGATGTTCAGTTTTAAATTTGTCACATTTTCGTACCTCCTTCTATATTGCTTTCCTTCTTTGATTTCCTTCCAAAAAATAAAACAAAAAGCAAGCAAATTAAAATTCATAGCTATGAAATGAATTTTGCAAAAACATTATTTTCTCTCTCTTTTTAAACTTTTCCTGAAGTTCTGTTTCCCAATTAATAAACTTTCATGTAAGTTTAGTCTATCTTGAAATAACTAAACATTAGGAACATTATTTATAAGCATCAACTTCTTCTAGTATCACCATTCTTGGCATTATTTGACATTCTTTCAGACTTAGAATATCATCATATTCCAAACCAAGCTAAGAATTACCCTCCAAACACCTCTTTATCCCAGTTTTGTATTTCTCTGTGATATATACCAATGGATCAGGAACCAGAATTTCAAATTTCCAAGTTCCTAACACTCTACAGCCCATCAGTCACAGAGTCCTCTAGATTCTCTTCATCACACACATTGTCATCATTTCAGTACATTGACTCTTCCATCCCCAACACTGAAAATCTATTCTACATCCACCACATTGTCCAGCTTTGTAAGACCAACTTTGCTCATATCCTTTACCTGTTCAAAAACTTCTGAGAGCCCCTGATTCTACATGTCAGGTATACATTAAGCCCAGCCCTTGAGTCATACCATTCCCAGGATCCTAACCTATTTTGTGTTTTCGAACCACCCCTCTTCATGAAATCATCCCTTGTCCCTCCACCATATCTCAATATATGTTATAGGTTTAAAGAATTCCTTCTGTCTTGAATATTTTTCCTCCTGCAGAAATTCTATCCATGCTTTCAGGATCACCTCATACTCCTTTTATTTGTATGAAGTAATCACTGGTTACACTAGTCATTAACTCTTTAAGCCATAATATTTTGATTTCTTTCTTGATACTTTGACTTCTTTCATGATAGATTTCAGATCTATGTCATGGCCAGTGGGGAGGGGAAAACGTTAGTAGATGGCCCTGAGCTAAATGGAAACTGAGAATTCCATATTGCATGTGTGTGTGTATGTAGTATAACATATCCACATATGTTGATTGAATTGTTTACCTGAGACACCAATACATAAAAAGGAAAACATCTCTACTTATTAATATAGTGCACAGAAAATGAAATGGACCAAATTTTCTCTCCTCAATTCTGTCCCATCGCTAGTGCTAGAGCAAGACAGTCATGGACCAGACATCCTATTTGGAATCAATAATTATACAGCTAGTGACATTTTTTTTTTAGATCATGCTGGATATCATTTGATGTATCCATGAGCTTTTCTTCATATTAAGCCACCTTAATACTTTGTGCCTCAATATAACAACCGTTTACTGAGTGCATGGTTCTGTGACAGAACAATTTGTACTTTAACTACCTATACCTGGGTGGTTCTGACAGGTTATGGGTAGACCGATCTCATCACTCACCTTGTGGCTGGGATTCTCCTGGTCCTGGGAGCCTCGGCTAGGGACTTATTCCTTGTCCACATGGTCTCCCATCTTTCATCAGGTCCACCCAGGTGACTGCAAAGCAGGTGAGTTGGATGCCAAGAAAGTAAGCAGAAATGTGCAATGCCTTTTAAGGGCTAGACTCAGGATGGTACACCATGGCTTCTACTTCATTATATTCACAAAAGGAACTATAGAACTATAAAGTCGTACCAAAAAGGGGTGTGGGCTACCACACAGGGCTCTCAAATTCAATTTTTTTTTTCAACAGCCCCAAACAAACAAGCGGGGCTCAGCACATTCATTTTCCCTGACTGGGCTCAGACTTCTCATGGAACTTCCCTGGCTCAGCTGTGACTATCAGAGGCTGAGCCTGCCTTCCTTGATGCATCTCTTCCAGGGTTTTTATATCAGTGTGGAGGGAATTAGTTTAGTTAGCTTGTTTATGCCTTAGACTTGTTCAGAGAGATGGAAGCTTAATTATTAATGAACCAACTGCTTTATCTTATTTAGGGGAAAATATTTTTAAATGACAGAAAACAAAACATTTGATGATGAGTCTAAAATGACCTGTGCCTCATCTAATCAATTAACAGCCAACACATATTTAATTTTAATTGCCCCACCCCTAGACATGTAATCCTAGAAATCTGTATATTTTCTTAGTAAACTAGTATATCAAAGTGCATAGAAAATGAAAGGTGCTGCAGAAGAAGGTTCTAGTCCTGGGCTGGGGAGAGGAAATGTCCTGAGAAAAACAGGATGATTAGGGCCCTTGCACCACAGAATGTGGACAGCTATTCCTAAAGGAAAAGGAAGATTCCTGGAGTAGTATAGTAGTAACTGGTCAGGATTAGGCAGGAGAACATAGAAGCACACTCCTGTGGTATGAGACAAACCAGACACTAAGTGAAACCAGAGCTAATCAGTTGAGAACACAGTGATGGTTCTGACTGGCGGCAGCACCTGTACATGGAGATTTTCAGTGGAAAAGACTGAAGCCAAGGAAAATTGTTGGAGAGATTATTTTAGTTATTGTGTATATGTCCCAGTTCAATAATTATAAATCCTTAAGAGTTTTGAGACTGTTTCAGCAAATTTTGTTTCATTCACAAATTGCAGATATGGTTTTGCCTATCATATGTCATTACAAATACTTGTAAATACCAAAAAGTGTTACTGTGCCAGAAACGGAGGTGTGCCATCCAGATCCTGTTCAAGAAGAGACTCATTGCCCAGCTTGGAGATGTATGGTTAGATAAGAGCTCCAGCTGTCAGTCCGCCTCAGCTTTTGAGTCATGGTCAAGCTTTCCTAGAGAAGCCAGCAATGACTGAGCAAGGCAGTGATACAAGGCTGTGTTTCTGCCCAGTGTGGGACTCATCTAACTGATGATCTTTGTTTAGTGACTCTGTTGAAGAAGTTGTATTATTTCATGAATCGTGATGTAGATCACTGCTGTATATCTGAGTGGTTACGGTATTTTGGCAGTATATGATGGTGTGGGTTCTTTATGGTACCAGGAGACTCATTTGGTCTAATGTTATGGGAGGATTGAAACAAAGGCAAAGGAACAAGGATACTTGAAACACTGCAAGTAAGTGTTAATTTTTATGGGACCTTGATTAATAATAATAACAAGAAAATGATAACTATTGAAGCTTAAATATAATCCAAATCGTTCTTCTTATTCTTAAATCCCACCTTCATCTCCAAATCATGTTCCCTAGCATGTACTGAAATGTCTTTCCTTCTCCATTCCTTTTTCAGTAAACACATTACTACCCTGATAGAATAAGTGAAAGAAAACACAAAATGCAGGCTTGATGAATGAGTACTAAATAGCTAGAAAAATACTACTACAAAGTATTGGTACAATCCCTGAATAAAATAAATAGAGTGGGTGTGAGTATTCATTGTAGTGATAATGGTAGTGTGCTGGAAGCACAGAAGGGAGAGGTAGTGAAATTGAAAAATGTAGCACCAAGTACAGAGCTTCCTTGACTTAACGGTAGGGTTCTGGCCTGATAAACCCATCATTAGTTGAATATATAAGTTGAAAATGCATTTAACACACCTAACCTGCTGAATGTCAGAGTTTAGCTTAGCCTACCTTATACTTGCTCAAAACACTTACATTAGCCTACAGTTGGGCAAAATCATCTAACACTAAGCCTATTTTACAATAAAGTGTTGAATATCTCAGGTAGTTTATGGCATACTGCCTGAAAGTGAAAAACAGAATGGTTGTTAAGTGTTTTGGTTGTTAACCACATGATCATGCAGTGGATAGGGAACTGCAGCTGCCTGCCACTGTCCAGCATCACTAGAGTATTTTACCTCATATAACTAGCCCAGGGAAAGATCAAAATTAAGAAGTCCAAGGACAGTTTCTACTAAATGCATATTGCTTTCACACCATAAAGTCAAAAACCATTAAGTCAAGGCGTTAAAAGTTGGGTACCACACATATGCAGATTAAGTTTTGAAATTCACAAGAACTGCTAGGAATCAGAATTATATTTTTTTGCATTTCATAAGAAGTGAATTTTCACTAGAAATAATGCTGTCAGTATGGGTCTTTATTTAACTTGAAAGACACTGACACATTTTAACCATGTCCTCCTCTAATATTTATATATATTTTGCATGAGGCAGGGATAAAATTCTGGCTTTAAGATTTTAATAAATAAAATATACATGATCATGTATATGATATTTAAATATAACCTAGGGAATCTTAAGCATGCTCACATAACTAAGATTTTACTTATCCATGCTGTATATCTAGAAAGACTATTTATTTCTTCATCTACCCAATCACATTTGCACATATTTGTCAATCATTTTTGAGTTCCAGCATGTCTCAGTTTTTATGTTCACAGGATTTTTAATGTAACTGCTAAGAAATCAGATATTTTCAGTGATGCATCCAAGTTTTAATTTGCTTAAAAGAACTGGCCATATCTGTCATTTTAATATAAACATGGAATTATTCTGGCATTTACTAAGCATCTTGAAAACCAAAGTGATGCTGTACTCCACTTCGTGTAAGAAAACATGAAAATCTGAAAAGACTTATAATTAATGAAGAAATTTATAAACTTCACCTGAAGTATATTTTAAGAAATCTTAGATGATCCTATAATAGAAATACAAATTTTCAACATAGACCTTTCTTGAAAAGAGTGGGTGGGGAAAAGGTGTTCTATCACACACAACTTCCTGGATAAGATCCTAAGGAATTACATATCTCCTTTTGAATCCATCATTAAGTTAGGCCTCATTTCAATGCAAAGAGATGGGTTAGGCATATTAGGCATGTGCTGTGAAGTCTGGAACATCATGCCTAGAATGTATTCCTGAATACATGGAAATACTGAATTCATGGAATAGTTAGCTTTCTGGATCATTGAAAATAACCAAGTTAGCTAACACATAGTTTACACATATGCAGCTCTGGGAGAAAGGGGTTCTCAGCTCCAGGCAAGTTTACTATGAATTTAGTAAGACTGAGTAATGACAGTAGAACATTGGGGATGAAAAGGGGCTCATACCAAGCTTTGTTCTCACAGCAGTAGGAAGAGCATGAGACTCCTATCCTCAAGTGTCAGTCTCTGGCTTAGTTCCAGCCTCTGCTTCTGGCTCTGTCTCCTCCCTACTGCTCCTCTCTTCTCCAGGATTCCTTCTCTCTCCCTAGTGCAGGGCTCTGCTGCTTTCCTCTCTCCTCTCTAGGCTCTCTGCTTCTGTTTCTGGCTCCAGTCTAGCACTGGGCTGAGCTCTTCTTAATGCAATACCAGCTGTAAAGTAGCTTATTGCCAATGAGTATGCAAGTAGGTACCTGTGCAGCAGGTTAAGTATTATCTCATCGCATGTATACAGTGGGCAACATTAGGATCAGGTGAGAATCCTGGCCATGGAGTTTCCATTTTCCCTACAACATGGTAACACATACCTAATATGTATGTTGCCTCATACAGTGAAAGGAAACCAAGAAATGAGTTATCTGGGAGTTTTTAATAGATTAAAAAAATACTCAGAAAGGGTGAAAAATCACTATTAGATGCATTGTGTTGTGCTGTTTGAACACAGCTCTGATAGGTTGGGGTTCATTTGAAGCCAAGCAACTATCATGTTAGCCCATTAGGTGATTTGGTACCACCTTCAGAGACTAAACTAGGATTTCAAAGAATTGAAATGACAATCCATGATTTTTTGTCCATGATTTTATCCCAAATTCAGGTGAAAGAAAACAATTTTCAATTCATTAAATATATCATAAATATACTTTGATACTGATACAAAATGCAAAAAGATATAAATGTAGATTTAAAATTCATTCCATATTAATAGTACTTTGGAAACAAAATTCCTATTAATCACAAATTATCTTTATTAATTATAGTTACTTGAATGGGTATTTCAAAGTTATAGAGAAAGCAAGGGCCTGTACATAATGGTCAATATACGCTATTGGCTTAATTAAGAAACTATTCAATTCCAAGGGTCTAAAGTCAAAAATTTCTTCATGTTTTTGTGCAAATAATGTATCTTTTTAAATATTAATATGATTTGCTAGGTACTTCTGTTGTTTTATTTATGAAAAACTGAATGTTCTTTTGTTGAAATCAATACTGAAAATGAATTGAATTTGGCACTTCTCTCTTGCCACACAGTGAACTTGACATAGCAATAACTATATACAATCTCAGCCAAAAGGTCTGTAATGAGAAAGTGGCTTATCATAAATCTAGTTGCATGAAAGTGATATTTATAAAGAAGGAATGACACACATTTAACCAGTCTTGTTATAATCTTCAAGCTGTCATTTCTGTCTCAGATATAGACATCAAAGGGAGCAGAGTGGCCCTGTTTTTCTTTATCCCTGCCATAATATCACTGAAATATGTAGGATATTTAGCATTTTAGTTGTAGAACTTTTTATCAAAGTCTTTTAAGTATATGACTTAATGAATGAACATCTTTTTAAAATTTAACTAGTGATGCTAAATAAAATTATCCTAGAATAGAAACTAAGTAAGAAGGCTGTGTTTTAAATATATATGCATTTAAATACTATAAAATACTATGTATATATTAAATACTATTATACACGGTAAAACTTTCTTCTAATGCTCAATAAGCTTTTACTCACTGGTTAATATAAGGAAACAACTGAGCTTAGAATTCATGAAAACAATGGCCTCTTAGGAGAAAAAAATGCATTCTGGTTTAAGAAGGCAGTCATTGAAGTAAAAATGAAGTAATTATTTTAATAGCCTATTGAAGAATTCAGTCAAAAAGGGAGGATACAATTTGGGCACCTTATTAATCATTCTTTTTTAGAGTTGTATGAGTTGTAAGCTACTCTGTTCAGTTAACTCAATTAGAAGTACTCACAGATATCATAAATCTCTTCATTTTAAGTGCATCATTAATTTTATGACAAAATTAACCCAATACCATTAGAGCAACAGGCAAATCTTGACAGCGATTTTTTTTCGTAGACCACTCTAGTTGACATTTGGTGGGGTCCACAAACGATTTTAACAGTTCACTAGGTTTTAACCTTGAGCCCAGTACAGTTGATGGGATCCTGGGGTCAGCAGTGATATTATCATTGCTGCCTCCTGGGGTACACTCAATGAACAACACAGCTAGCTGTGGAACATGAAACCTTTACCACGAGAGCCATCCTTGGTGTGTTCACTCTAACGGGGAAGATTACTTTCAGGTTTCTGCTCGCAGTGTTCTGATAACCTTGCATATTTAATTGTAATTGGGAGTCAAGTGACTTCTACAGAGTGTGCATTTTAATTAGCTATCAAATGAATAGGGAGGCTGTTTGTCGAGATTTTCTTTCTTTGTACTAATTAATTGGGAGTCAAGGGTTGGGATCTTGTCTTGCAGAGTCCATTGAAGACATTAATTTCAAATATTTATATACAACCACTTACAAGCATGGGATTCAGAGTTCATTTTATATTCTAATATAAGCCAAAGAGAACCATTTATATGAATGTGCAGGAATTGTGCTTCAAGTAATAATGATGGGAAGGTAAATATTGAAAAAGATTAATGTTTTCTGTTGTAATTTTTAAGGTGAATAAAAGTTTTTTTAAATTATTAAGCAGGCAAAAAGGAACTCTGTAGGCAAAATCATCAAATCTTAATTGAATTAGAAATTATATTTTAAAAAAGGGCAAATAATTCAAGATTTGAGAATTTCAAAGAAAATACATGGAATATAAAAGTAAGGCAGCCTTCTGAATACCCCAACACTTTGTGTCCAATTATTTGCAGTGAAAACATTTGGGCAAAAACTATTTCAGTTTTAAACCTTGCCTTGTGCCTAGAGTTGTGACACTACCAAATAGCTAGTTACAATAACATGAGTTTTACAAATAATTTTAAAATTCATAGAACAGTAAATATTTTATTAGTCTATTAGGTTGTATTTGCTATACCTATATTTATCCTCCCCATGGGCTGTGTGGTTCTGCAAAATTTTGAGATGATCAAGGTTCCTGAAAAAGGGTAAACATAATTCTGGGATCACTAGTGAATGTGTATTGTTATTCTTCAAGCATAAAAAAAAAAAAAAGCTTTGGGCCCTTCCCATGATAGGAATTGAAAAGAATGCATTTGCCTGATCAGTAGCTTATCAGTGCCATAGACTATTTTGGTATATTCCTGTAAAGATATTATCTCTGACAAAGTATTGCATTTGGGGCTACAACTTAGTTTATTAAAGCCATGGTCGTCAGCCACAGTAAATTTATTTGTTTATTCAGATGCGAACCACCACCACCACATTTTGAAAATCTTTGATTGTGACACTAATCTCTTCAATTCCTCTGGGAATGTCTTCTTGCTTCTGATTTACTCTTTTGGCCAAAAAGTGTAGGACAGTTTGGGAGCTTCCAATTAGCCCTTATTTTAGTCATTTTTCCTCTACAAATGCATGTCAAAGCTAGAGGCTCTGTATGTGCATCCCAATTGTGTATTGCAGGCTCAGGGAATAACGACTGGGTAGATCCTTGGATACACTAGATGCACTATAAGATAAACTTGGGAAAGGATTTTATTAATCATTTGGCCTCCATAGTCATCCCACTAAATGAGGGTGATTTTAGGATATTATTATCTTCATCAATTTGGACATTATATACAAAAACATTAAAAAATTCTGAGTATTTCTGTTTTTTCATTTCAAGGTTAAATCTGGTGATTGGCACAGAACCCTCTGGGGACAAATTGAAGGAATATTTATCCTTCATGGGCTTCACTTCACCTTTCCAGGGATTTGCTTTCAATTATTTGGTTCAGAGTCTGTGAACTAGCTTAGATTTTAAAACTGAGTAAGGAATTATGATTTTTTTCCATTGTGGAGAATATAAATATTCTATTTGCCACCTCTACATTTCTTTCAGTTGAAAGGTCAAGTAACACACTTGTTGGCTGTCCATCTATCTTGCTACCAGAAACTCCATGGTCTATCAGCCATTGCCAGAGATCCAGGACACCCTCATCGCACTTAAACCTTGCTGTCCATAACAGAAAGTATTTATAACTTCCCTCTGTTAGGTAAGTGCAGGCACTTAAAGCCTGCCATTCTGAAATCCTATTATTCTCACTCACACTAGAAAGCCCAATTTCAGAAAACATCTCCTACTATCAAACCCAGTCTACAGAAGTTTTCAGTCTGCTTCCACCAGTGAATCATTTATTTGTGAAGAGTGACCTCTTGGACTTCCTATAAAACATGGTTGGTCCATGTGTTAGATCCTAATATGCAATCGATCCAATCTCATTCTCATGCACCTTGTTGAGCCTTCTGACTCCCGATATTCTGCTTAGGCAGGTCTAGTTTCTCAACCAAGCTATTGAAGGCCCTCATTTTTTCATAAGTATCAATCTCAGCAGTACAAATAACAAGCTCCAGATGCTCTCACCATGATGTTAAACAAATTCTCTCCTTACATTTTTCCCTGCTTGTCCAACATCTTCACAATCTACTCTTGAATATCCTCCCTCTCACATTAAACAGGGCTTCCAACTCTTCCTGGAGCAGGGACTGTGTTTCCCTACTTGAGCTGGTTGAACCTGGTTATTAGTCTGAAAACAATGAGATGGGAACAAATTGTAGGGAGAAAAAGAATCACCTTGCAAGGCATCTGCCACAGGTGAGGTCTTTAAAGAGCATCCAGACAGGTTGTTTCCTTTAGTAGGTGGGGAGGTGCTCCTTGTCAGTCAGGGTGATTTAGAGAAATTAGGAGGTTTAAAATAGTCACACCTGTCTACCCAAATATCCCCTTCCCAATTCTCTGTCAGAGCACTTAGCTGCGAGATAAGCCTAAGCAATGTCCAAGTACCTCTTTTGTAGCTCTGTTCATCTAAAATGAAATATAGGCCTACTTCTTACACAGTCTGCTGTATGAGGCCAGGGCTTTTTAACTGCTACCAGTCAGGCCTACTGACCTACGTGGTGCACCTTGATGACTGGCTAACCTGAGTCTATTATTTCCTTTCCTAAGGCTTAAATAAACCATCCAGCAATACAGTCTTTGTGATTACTGTTGTTCCATATTGTTCAAGGCCCATAGCTCAGAGTTTAGCTAATGCCTCATCTACCTATAACTCACTCTAGTTACCACTAGTGAGACTGTTAGAAGTTGTATAGCCACTGCATATCTGGGTAATCATCACCCCACTTATCACCAACAATGGGGTCCATTTGGGTCCTTATTATAACAACTGACAGGTGTGTGAATACATTACTTTGAAAAGCTATTTCTTATTTCTCACAGCAGAGACTGAGTCAAGAGCTTGATGCAAGCATCTTATATTAAGGTGTAATCTGGTATGGAGAAAGTGAAGGTTCCTATGGGCAGGATTCTCACTTGGCCCTGGTCAGTTTGCTCACTGCACAGGTGTGGTCAATACATTATTATTGATTCTATAAAAAGAGCTCCGCCCAGTGCTCTGGACTGCTAAGCAGCTGCAGGGCTGCAAGGCTGCAAGGCTGCAGGAAAGCAGAGACTGGAGTTGTGGCAGCACTGAGTACAGAGACTGAGATGGCTGTGGGGGCAGAGGCCAGCTTGCTGTATGCAGACTTGCATTGAGTGGAAGGGATTCTGGTGATTGATCTGCTACCATGGGAATAAAGTTGGTATAAACCCTTTCACCTCAAGGACGTTCCGCTATCATTCCTCAGTCTCAATGAATCCGTAGTAAACTTGCCTGGGACTGAAACCCATTGGCAAGACATCTGGAGAATAGGTGTGGGAAACTGGGAATAGTATAAAAACCATACAAGTGGGTGCTTTCAAAATGATCACTACTATGGGAAACAGACTTGTTTCTCAGAGACCTTCAAGAGATAGGAAGAATGAAGCACAGAATTAGCTGCCTAAGAGAAAGAATGGGGCACTTTTTATTGGTTAATTGTTGCTCCACGGTGAGACAACACCTTTCCATCCCCAAGTCACATATGCAGAGTGCTACGTGGGTTCTTGTAGATGTCCCTATCCTCTGTGTTGCCTGTCCTGTATCATTTGTCTTCAGAAAAATAATTCAGGTCACCTAATAGTGCTTCTTGAGTAAGGAAGAATTGCAAGACCTGGCTGATAAAGAGGGGGAGCATATTCAAGAGTGGATCATGGAGATGTTGGACCAGAAAGGAAGAAGGCAAAATAATTTAATATCACGGCAAGGACATTTAGAGCTAGTCCTTTTTACTGACTCAGAGATGTCCCAGGGCAGAAAGCAAGAGTGTGTCATAACTAACAATGCCCCTCTACACCCAAATATGTATGTGCCCCAATCCCTGTGTAGGGAAAATGGAAGTTCCCATTGCCAGCATCCTCATCTGACCCTAATCTACTTGCCCACTGAGCATGTGCAATTATATAATTGCCCTCTTGCATAAGCACATGCTTACACACCTGTTGGCAATGAGCCATTATTGTCAGTGTTGCTATATAAAGAGTTCCACCCAGCTCTGCCCAAGGGTAGAGATTAGATGCATTGTGAGTGTTCCAGAGGCAGACATGATTCTAGCACTTGACCTTTCTCCATGAGAATAAAGCTTGGTTTAAATCATTTTACCTCCTATGTTTTGTTGTTGTTATCAAACTTGCCCAGGGCTGAAACCCTGCGATGAGACACCATAGAATCTGTGAGCATGGTACCCTACATGGCAAAAGTAGGTATAAAGGATATGGACCATAAAATAAGGAGATTATCCAGTTGATCCTATCTAATCATGAGAACCCTTAAGTGCAAAGAACTTTCTCTGGCTGCAGGCAGAAGGAATCAGCAGAAGGGTAAATCAGAAAGATTGCCAGCATGAGGGAAACACGGACCATACACTGAGATGTAGGGGGTCTGCATACTAGAACCAGAGAAATAACTTCTAGGAGCTAAGGATGGACCTCAGCTGATGGCCAGTGAGGAGACAAGAACCTGAGTCCTGCATGTGCAAGGAATTGGCTTCCACCATCAACCTGAATGAGTTTGGCAGCAGATCCCTCCCAGAACCTTCTGATTAGAGCTGAGGTGGCCTATACCTTGATTTCAGCCTTGTGAAACCTGGAAGAGAGAATCTAGTCAAGCCAACTGGACTTCCAAAGTACACAACTGTGAGATAATATGTATGTGTTGTTCAAAGTGGCTTAATTTGTAAAATTTGTTATAGTAGCAATAGGAAGCTAATCCAGAGGGAGATTAAAACATGGCTGAGGCCAAGCATTCTCAGGTTGCACTCCTGCCTTTGGCAAACCTGGAAAGAGAGGTGGGAAGTGAGGATGCACGGTGGGAAACAAGAGGAGTCTAATGTACCTTCCAAGGATAACGTCTGGGGATAAGAGGGCTGCTAATCTCTGTGGATGAGTACTAAGGATGAAAACGTGGCATGGCTGTGGATAGGAGCAAATAAGCAATACTCCAGGGTACTGCACCTAGGGTATTACTAACAGTTAAGGAGAACACTAGCAGTTTTAAAAGGCATCTGACAGTAGGCCTTTGACTCATTTGTTCCTAATTTTCTCTACATGTAGGAGAGTCCAAAAATATTGACAAATCAGTATGACACACGAGCCATTGAGAATTTTTAGGTGAATGAAACTAGTTGAAAAAGAAGCAAATAAAACTTATGGGTGATCTACCAATATTTTCCTGATGAAACTGAGTCTCTGCATCTAAAAAAAAGTCAACAGCAACAAAAAAGGAATTTGTGTTTTGCTCTGTTTCAAGATGCGAAGTCCTGGGATTTGTACTAGGAAATGAAGTGGAAAGTCATCCTATGAACAGTCAGTACTTCCTGAGGTGGGCAGATCATTGTCCCCATTGCAAGCTCCTGCGTTCTTTCAAAGAGTCATGCTGCCAGAAAATAGGATACATATTTAGAATTGTTTTCAAGAAAGGGAAGGGGTGCTGGAGCACAGAAGAAGCCGGGTGCTTGCCTAAGGCATTCATGGAAGGTCATGGCACAACATAAGCCTAGGTATTTGGGGGTGCAGCTGGGTATTACAGGAAGAACCCCAGTACTATGGCATGTAGGAGCACTAACATTCTTAGGCGCTTCTTTGCTTCATTGTTATTGATATGAGAATGAGAATAACCATTCTGGGTTCTAAGAGAGATCCACTAGGATATATGAGGGAGAAATGGACCAGGAGTTACACACCTAAGAAAGATATTTGAGCAATGCGAAATTGATAAAAAGAGGGAACAACTTAATATTTGCATATCCTATCTGCCAACAGCAAAGAAGTCTAGTGTCTTCTTTGTTATTAAGCATTAGTAAATGAAAAGAAAAATAAAAAGTACTTTGGATCATGTCTTTTTCAATGTCATAGGACAAGGACATGAGGACAACGTTCTCTAGACTTACGGAATTATTACAAAGAGAACTTTTGAAAATTGGTTGGTATTGTAAGTAGGAAAGAGGAAACAGATACCATGACACCTGGGTAGAAAACAATGAGAAGAAAATACACTAAACAGGAAAATAAAAAACTAAGTTAAAAAGGAAGCTAAGCTAAGGAAGGACTCATCCGTGGAACACGTACATGCGTGCCACACACTCCCACATGCTCAAATCAATTAGCCTACAGGCAAAAAGTAAAATCAGGAATGCAGGCCAGAAACTTGAAAATCTCTTAAGGAATGAAAAAAAAAGAGAGGGAAAAAATATTAGGATGGTTAAGAAAAAAGGAAGATTTAACCTAAGAACTGTAGGTGTGCCTGTGTATTAAAACAATTTGAACAGAAGTAATAAAGGCATCTTGCAGGAAACAAATCTCATCTGAAAACATATTGTAGTAAGTAGACAAAACTAACAAAAAGGTGTGTGCATATATGGCAAAATAGTTTAATTGTAATGGTTGGGGTTTTTTTTAGGGTCTGGGGGAAAATGTTACAAAGAAAGAAAAATTTGTTTGGTGTCAGACTCATCCTAATGACACTGAATATCAGAAGGCAGTGAGGAGGGTCTGACCTAATTTTGGAGGAAAAGGAAAAGCCTCAGAATTATATATCCAGGTCAGCTGACATTTGTATTTAAAGGTCTTTGAGAAATATTTGCATAAATGCAAAAGCTCAGCAAATACAACACAGATAAAGCATACTTGATGAACTATACCAATAAAATAAGACTTCATCCAAAATAAAGGAATTAAGAGTGAAAACATCATACCATAAAGAGGATGATGAGTTTTAAAAAGAGAAATATTAAATTTAAAAATATTTCAAATAATTAAGACAAAGGATATAGAAATGATGTGTCAGTTAAAATATTGTTAAATTGAAATCACAAACTGTTAATAAAGACTATGAAAGTGAGTTGGATCAGGGGACTTTAAGAATGTTAAATTCCCCATCTTAGAGAGGAAAAAAAAAAGACTTGTCTTTAAATTCTGGGTTTATATTAGAGTACTTTTTAAAGTTCAAAATATTTACCAGTAGAACAAATAATAAAATAAATAACTTTCAAATCAAAAGAGAAAACTAAAACCAATCGAAATACAGCCTATATAGAATAAACAAGGAACTGAACAAAAATAAATAGATTTATATAGATGTCCACAAACATACCACTGACACTTGTGGACTGTAAGGATGGAAGTTACCCATGTCTGATATCCTACTGTTCAGTCATTTCCTAACTTTTGACACTACTCACTCAGAAATGTATCTCATCATTCAGCTCACTCCAAACTTAAACTCTGTATATATTTTTTAAGTATCTTCATAAACAGCCATATATTTCAAACTCCTAAATTTTATTCTATGAAATAAACTATATTTCTCAGTTCATTCTGTGTGTGAAAAATATTTTCTAGCTTATAAATGTTTATATTACTGACCTGAGTAACATTGCATATGGTTTTCATGATGGACATTATTTTTCGAAAGGCTAGGAACAATTTTATTATTGGTTCTCTGAGCCACTACAGTATAAGTAAGCTGGAACTCAAGTTGCAGCAGTATGCTAATAGTTTATGTATTAAAACTGCAGGAGAAACTACAGCTGAAAAATTATCTTGGAGTGAACAAATGACTCAAGAATGAATATTGCATTGCTTAAGTTCACCAATATCTTACAAACCCCAGCTAAAGGGACAGACTATCCATCAGAGAGAATGAACACATTCTAAGCATAGAATTTATCATATAGGCCATCTTTGGTACCAATTTTTCTTTTGATTTTTGATCACTTTAGATCCAAAAAATGATGGGATTCACTGGAAACTATTTAAAAAATTTCATTGCAGCCCTTAAGTATATCTACTAGAGAAAAGTTAAACAAGAGAACTCATTTAACTTCTTCCTGCTTCAGACTAGATAAATGCTTAGCATTATATGAAATATATGTTCATGGGCCTTTGAAATGATAACATCAAAAATTAAATGTTTTTTATATAAATTAGTTAGGGGAATGAAAGCACAGCGTAGAGAATATAATCAGCAGTCCTTTAGCATCATTCTATGTTCACAAATGGTAACTCTGCTAGTTGGGGTGAGGATTTAATAATGCAGATAACTGTCAAATCACAATGCTGGATACATGAAACCAATATAATATTGTACACCAACTATACTACAATTAAAATAAAAACTAAATGAAAAAAGGTAAAACTGCTTGCTTTTTATTTTTGTTTTAAATTTTTCCTGGATGCATTAACTTTCTGTATTTGTTAAGTTAGCAATGGAATTGGTAGCAGAATTGAAAAATAAACCATTTTTTGAGTCTGTTATCTTTGTCACATTCAAAATGCATAGAACACATCATTTTTTTTGCTTTATTACTCATAGTCATCTTCACAAGGAAGTATTTGAGTCTTTTCTTGTAAGTTACTATTCAAGCATTCCTATTTAAATAATGACCATGTTAAATTTAAGTATATCCTCTAATATTGAGAAAGTCATTGTTAAATGAATTGACAACCTGAATGGGATGTAAGGTGAAAAAACTGCTTTCAAAAGTGGCTAGCTATATTTTGCTCAACTCTGCCAGAGTCTTATTCTCACATACTTTAATCTTTTAAGAAACACTACATGAAAAAGTTGAATTTGTAAATAGTAGTAGTAGTCTAGAGGGAAATACAATTTTACAGCCAGATTATCTTTTTGAAGATATAGAGATGTGAGAGGATAAAGGAAAATAAACAATACATTTTTTAATTTCCTTCATCACATATACCAAGTTTGCCTGCTAGGAAGTTGGAAACTGGGCATTTTGTGAACTAGAGTTCAAACAGTCACACTGTGCACAGTATGACTCCTTCATATCTGAGTCATCATAAAAATGAAAAGCAACATTCTAGAAGAAAAGTGCAAGCTTACATCTCAGCCTCAAGAAGCAACAAGCATAGAATCAAATGCAAAACTAAATAAACCATAACCATCAATGACATCAAAATGGCCACAAATAAGACACATTTACATAAATGAAATTATATAATGCAAATGGCCCAATCTATGCAAAACTACAAGTTTCTAAAAGAAACTTTTCCCCTTAGTAATGACTTTTCTTTTTTGTCAACATAGGCATTTCACCAATACCAAATTTCTGTAACTATAACTCATGCATCATCAGCATTAAAGAATTAAAATCAAACTTCAGAAAGCCGTGATTTTGATGATGAGTCTTTTTTTGACTCAGCCGTTCCAGCTGACAGTTATTTAATACTGGAAGACAGAACATAGCCTGAGATCAGCAGTTCTTAACAAGGGAAACTTTGGTCTCCACAAGATACTTGGCAATCTCTGTAGACATTTTGGTTTTTGCAACTTTGGGTGGTGCTAGTAGCATCTAATGGATAGAGGGTTCCTGCTTGCTAAGTATCTGACCATTAAAGGACAACAAATTACCTGGCCCAAAATGTCAAGAGGTCGAAAAACCCTGCTTTGGATGAAGAATCATTTGGGCAGGGAGGAGAGTTTACCATGCAGCATTAATTTTTTTGAAGATATGTCCCATCAAAGCTTGAAGGAATACTTCATGAAGTATTTTGTGTAATGACATTTATAAAAGAGGATCACTGTAGAGAATTCTACATCTGAATTCCTAGCATTTATATGAGTTTCTGCAAAACAAAATTGAAATAGAACTACAGCTATAGAAATAGACTAATTTAACTTTGAGTAGTTGAAAAACTATCTTTGTCCTGCAAAGACTGAATGCAGAGTAACTGCAAATTGAAAGACTATGGATGCTGAGGTGGACTTGAATGAACCAGCACGGGATAGGGAAACACAATGGGGAGAAACAAGGGCTGTGAAAATGCAGATAGGGCTGAAGGGTTAAAAAGTCCATCCTGAGCATGCTTGACTACGGCTTTCGCCAGAGTCCCAGGGAGAAAACGGGCCACTTATGCTCAACCCCGAGTGTTAGTTGGTTGGCTGTATATCATATATGATTTGTTAGATATTTATAATTAATGGTAGGTGAATCATGATCATCCCAAATGGTGGGTTCTGTTTCTTTCAAATAATAATTTCAGTTACATTTGTAAAGCTCTACTATAAAAGCGCTCCTTCAGACCCTGTGCCTCAGTGATCGCTCCAGCAAATCAGACCCTCATACATCTGTGTCCATCTGTGTCTCGAGTCTGATACTCCAAGTACGTATATGAATAACCATTCCACTTACAAAATAGCATCCAAAGAGCAGCTAATGGAATTTTAGCTTTCCATAAAGCACTTTTTGAGACTGGGAATGGCTAGGAAGAGCTTTGGCTTGTTTCAGGAATAATTGTCATACTACTGTGTGCATAACCTATCTTCCTTTTTTGTTTTTTTGCAATATGGAGTCTGACACAAGCAATTATGCCAGGAGGAAAGGAAAAGTAAGCGGACATTTCTGCTTTAAAGAGAGATAAAATATCTTCCCAATTGTGCTTTTAAAAATGATACAATGAAATCAGTCCTAACCCAGAGAGTATGTTCTAAGGATAAAACAAAAATTATGTCTCATGTTTACTAAAACAGTTTTTTATGAGTATTTAACTCTGTAAAGAAGGGAATTTTCTGATTTTTAAAAACTACCCAACACAAGCTCTTAAATATGTAGAATTTCATTTAAATAAGCCAGTCAACAATTTCTTATAAAGTATTTAACACTTCATTGTAGAAACATAGGCAAAATGACTATTATAACCAAAATGAAAAATACTGTTCAATTTAAAAAATGTACTTAAACAAGAACCTGAAAAAGTTTATGATATGCATAACATTGTTCAAGCAAAATTGCACTAGTATTACATAAATCAATCATTTATAAAGGCCTCAATATTGCAAATAGGTTTAGAAATAGGTAGTATGCATGCACATAGTACAACAAAAAGTCTTATAAAACAGCAGTTCTTTTTTAATGCTTGTACAAAGGGATAAAGAGCGACCACAAACATATTTCATCTGTTAGGTTAATACATTATGACAGCTAAAAGTCAGTCATGTCTATCAGAGGAACAAAAAGCCCTCCATACCTTGTGAGTAAATCTTTTGTGCCTTTAAAGTTTATATTTATATAAAAATGTTATCTTTTTTTATACAACTTAAATAAATCATCCTTGGTTGGATCGAACTTTGAAAACAGATAAAGAAAAGCGAATGGGGTCCATATGTTTTGCATAATCAAAAGAAACCGGAGTAACTGGTCAGCATTTATATTCTCCACCTTTGATTATGGGCAGATAATTGTCGTTCAATAACTTGCAAAGTCCTTGAGGAATAAATTTTGGACAGGGAAAATATGGATCAGCCATATTGTATATTGAAAATAGGTACTAATTCCTCTATACTATAGTGGCTATTTTGCTTATTCCTTTTGACCTGGCAAAGAGAATGCATTCACATAATTAAAATTCTGTCATCAATTTGTGTGCTTATATATTATTGTTCAGGATTCTGTGTGGGCAGGGGTTGGGTTAACCTTCCACAAAATGCACGTGACTGGGAAGAAATTCCTCAGACATGAGTGCCCAATGCCTTGTTGTGCTCTAGGCTGGCTATTTACCTCAGTCCTGAGGGAGAACAAAAGTTTTGATTCCATCGGAAGTGTGGTCTTTCCACTTTCAGTTATATTTTTGCTATGTTCTACTGCCTAAATATAACTATTGTTTACAGGGTGTATATGTTTAGTATATCACAGAGTCCACTAAATTTTGGAAAATGTTGCAGTCATATGTGTTCATGCAAATTATTCATTTTATATATTTTTTAAGTTTTTTTTTCTCAAAATTCTTGTCTATCACTTGGCAATCTAAGGCTAATTTCAAAGCAGGCGATGCTGAGCTTGTGAGGGCTATCTATTTTCAGCAGCTGACTCAACCTTAATGAGCACAAAGAAGAGGGTTGACCGATCATTCTTCTATCAATTTGAATGGAAAAATAAAATGACATTGTATTATAGCTTTCAGCCCATATGATGTAAAAGTGCAGATTCTCTTTGTTGTTAAGTAGAACCAAAAAAGTTCATATAAATAGATTGCTCATATTCACACTACAAAGGAATATGTTGTTTGTAATTTTAACAAATTCAAAGGTGTGTCATATCAGCAGCATTGTTGTAAATTGTACTGTAGTGCAGTTCTTTTTCATAAAAATACCATACAAATGGTCAGTCAAGAGTCATCATCAAAAAATAAAACCCAGAAAACTCAGAAAACAATTAACCAGGAGAAAGATAAAGAAAGAGTATAATGCTGATGCCAAAACAAGTATAATACTGTTGGAACATACAAAAGTAATCCTTATATTTTATACATTTATACAGTATATAAAAGGTATCACTCATTATGCCACTGTCTCTCTTATCCCAATTTCGATTTTCTTTGGAAGTAGTTCTTTCCTTTCATCAACACTTCCTAAGGAGTTTCGACAGTTTTGCCCATCCGTGTATAATTTTGCATACACCGGATTGGAGTAATTTGTTGGCTGAAGGAGAGAAAAATAAACAAACACAATTTTATTATCATTTTTGACCATATTATCTTCCATTTAGATATTTATGCATATTTATATGCAATGGATTTAATTTACTAAATAGTAATTATTTAAATGTAATTTAAATTCTGTTTAGAGGCTTTAGTTGACTTGAGCATAGTATTAGACACAAACATAATTTTATTTTTCAGGTAACTTGTGAACCTAACAGGAGCATTGACATAATATTAAAAGCCCAAAGAAATATTTGTGAAATCTATATTCATGGAGACTTTATTTAAAAGCATAAAATATTAAACCAAATTGTCTTATTTCCAGTCCATGTTTTCCCTCTATTACAGTGTCAGGACAGATGTCTTTACAGGAAGTCATCTAATTGCTGGTTGCTTATACTTTTTCACTATGAAGTTAAAAACAAGAAAACAAAGAAAAATGAAAGTAAAATATACCAGTAGAGTAGACTTTAAAATAAAGGCAATATTTATGCTTCAAACAACCTATACATATTTATCATTGGAAATATTTGGGGACTCTTCCAAGGAATTGCGAAGTACCCTCTCAACGTAAGTTTTGTAGAGACTTAGAGCCCTTTGAAGCCGATCTGGGGCATGCAGAAGTGATCTCTTTCAGTTGAAAAACATACAATATTCATTATTTTACCAGTTACAACTTAACCCAAGAAATTAAGTTCGGGTTTATCTTTCCACAGGAAGAACATTAAGTCTTGGTTACAACCAAGAAACACTGTTATCTTTGAGCCATGTGAACGAGACAAACATGATAAAAAATGAGAATGGGAAACAGTTGATGGGAGCACTGTAGGGGGGAAAATACTCATTCCCAGTACTCTTGATTACCTCTATTTTGTCCCTCGTCTGTCTAACAGGAACCATGTAATTTTAGACAGAGCATCTTTCTCTAGAAACCAGTTACTTAATTTAAAAATCTTAAATGGTTTCATTAAACCATTCCTGATTTCTCAATACGGTGCCACTTTTTTAATACATTTTTATGACTGGACACTAATTTTTATATGCTAAATGAAACATCTTAATAGGAAGTGAATAAAACCAAACATACGTTTAAGTATAAATTATTGTTTAAATTTCTAACTAGGAATTTATTTCTAAGAAAAGCAAATACTCATTTATTGTTGAAGCAGAATCACATTTTCAAATCCAGCAGAAGAGATATTTCTACTTAAGAGCTTGCCTAAAATGATAACATGTCTTATATTTAATCTTGCATAGGCAGGACACATAACATAAGCCCCCAATTTGACTGCTCTTTTGAAATTTCTTGTTAATTAAAAACTCAAAGACAAGTCCCTATCTCAGTCTAGCAATCACCTTTGATCGTGAGGATTCTGTGATGGAATGGATATGGAATAATGAACTTTCTTCTCTCACCCCGGCAGTTAGTGGTCCTTTCAAATCAGAGTTTAGGTAGATGGGCGGCGCTGTGTGTGGAAGCTTGAAAGCACTGGACCCTCCCCCTATATACCTGGCCTGTATGTAAACAGAGAATTTTAGTTTCTGATCTAATATCATCGAACTATTTTCATTGACATAAATTCATGTTAAGCCATACAAATAACATAAAAAGTACTCTTTAGCCCTGGGCATGAACAGTGTGTTCAAGGAGGCTTTAATAACTTAAGAAAGAACTATTAAAATTGGATCTGTAGACATTATGTACAGCTTACTGATAGACATGCCATGCATCCAGAAACTTCCATTCATTTCTCTTTATTTAACTTTATTCTCCCCCCACAGATTATATTTGTTAGTAACTCTGTGAAAAATACACCGGCCTCCCCAAATTAAGGTTTTGTCACTTTGAAAAATTCTGACAGTAGATAGACCATTCTGGATGCTTAAATATCTGACTGCTTCTAATTAAAGATTCATCACCACTCTATATCTTTAGAAAAGAAAATTAATTTCATATATCAAACAAACATCTGTATTTGGGGAAATCTGACTCTCTGGTCTAAAACAGATTAATTAGTAACTAAATTGGTTCACTAAATCTCTAGGCAAGAACATTGACTAGACTTTCTCGGGTCTAAGGGCAGATTAGCCAATTTGTTACGCTCATATACATGATAAAGTATTGATTAGTGACCCAAAAAGAAAAAAACAAAAACCCAGATGAAAAATTGAAGAGTATAAAAATATTAATTGATATGCATATTTTAAAAAACATCTTGAACTATCACCTCTTAACAATGAATGGTCACAAAGTTTGAGACAAGGGGGCAAGGGTCTCAGGAAAAAAAAATAAACATAAGATCAATTTGTCTTTTTATTTTCCTCCACAAAGGTCTGATTTAAAAGATACTGAAATCAGCCCAAGTAAGAATTGAGATGAATTTGGTGATAAAACAAGTAAATAGTAATTCCCCTCCTTTGAACTTTTCAAGCTATTCTGTGATTGCCTCTATAATAAAATCTTTTTCATTAACTTTACTATTTCAATTATTTTAATTATAAGGTACTACTGAAGTAGAAATTTTATCCATTTTGAAAATAATGAAAATGACTGTTACACAGAATATTTTTTACGTGTAATGCAATTTATATTTAATCACATCAGGAATACATCAAACCATTGAGACACAGAGAATAATCTGTGAAAAATATTTAATCATTAAGGTGGCATCAGTGTGACCCTCTGCTTTTCAGAATTGTGTGTACCTGTTAGGATGAGTTATGTTCTCTGCGGTTACTTTTTAGGCAACAATTCCTATGTACATTCCAAACATCAGCAGCCAGCTGGATTTAGACATCTAAGTCACCACTTAATATAATTTTGGTCAATCAGTCAGCAAATTGGTAAGTAAATATTTATTGAGTGTTATGTGCCAAGTCCATTAAAAATATATTTGAAGGGCACTGAAGCATAGTTTTATCTTCCTATAGTAAATGTGGAAAAAATTTTAAATGGAGTACTAAAAAGCTATTTAAGTAACCAAAATTAGCTTAATTCTATCACTAGAAATAAAAATGATGGCGAAAATGAGAATTTTCCTTATGAAAAGTATATAAAGTATATCCTCATCATTCCATTTTGTACTTAGAGACACTACTTTTTCCTAAGAAAAATTCAAACAATATGAGAAGTCTATTATTTAAGATGTGTATCTCCTTCATAGATAAATTATCAAAAAACAATGTGCACTCTATTGTTCTTCAATTTCAAGTAGAAGACACTGAAACTTAGGTTTCCAGGATTTATTTCATCAACAGTTTCAAATGTAGGAGTTAGTTAATGAGTTAATGATTAATTGTAGCTATAAAATTATTTCTAATTAGGAAAAAAATCACAATATTTTCTGATAGTGTAAAAATTTATACATGCAAAAAATTATTTTTTTTTCAGAGAGATGAATACTTGGCCATCAATTTCAGGATTGGAAAGTCTGACCATGGATTCAGAGCTAGATTAAATGTATGGCACCATATTCAACTTCTTTGGGAACAACTGTTGCTATGAGTGTAAAAAAATCTGGACATACATTGGTCACTATGATTATTTACAATATAAAGGTGTATTTTTGACAAAGTACCTTTCATATATCAGAAAATAAATAACTTCAATAAATGAATGAGCAAGCTGAGAAAAATCACTCTATAATAGCAAATTGATGTTCTTAATTCATAGTAAAATAGTCTACAATTATCATGCAAAATATGCAGATAATACAGTGAAGTAAATCTTTGCAAATTTATCTGGATAATTGTATCATTTATTTATTTCTCTTAAAAGGTGTCAATCTGAGCATACAGTAAAACCAACTAATAGAATCTTTTCAAAAAGAAGGAATTTCTTAGGCTAAATATATCAATATAATGTGTCTGAAATCAAAAGGAAGGCTATTAGAGCAGATAGAAAACATTTTTTAAAGTGAATTGATTACAAACAAATCTAAGGGCATAGCTTAGTTGACTCTTCAGTGAAACACTTTGAAATAAAATACTTATTTTGATGATGACAAACTATATTATTAAAAAATAAATCAGTATTTTTACACGAGGCTGTATATTTACATGTACTAACATATTTGCATAGACATTATTTTAAGTAAACTACACGTTTATAAATTAAATAAGTAAATAAATAAATATGTAATGTCCAAAACATGTTATACTAATTTCATGCTTTAGGTGAATACAGTGCATAATTGTATTTTTTGTATCATATTCAACTCATCCTAAATTCTTTACCGTAACTCTAGATAAAATAAAGGCTGATGCAATCAAGAACCATATTATAGAGTTATAACTCAAGAATGTTAGTTCTTATTGTCCATCATCTCAAAACATTACCTTTGTTGGATCTACCATAAAACCAGGATCTAAAAGACCTCCATCGTTGTGATCATGATCCACCTCATACATGTTATACGATGGATTGCCAATTTCTACATTTATTCCTCCATTGATAATAGGTTGTCTTCTAATAGTTTTTGTCCTGGAATATGTGAACATTAATATAAGTGTGAGTTGTCTAAATACCACAGCTGTGGTGTATGAAAACTACCATACTTGTAGATTTGCTGATTATTTTAATACAGTGATGGAAAGTTCACCGATAAATGCATTCAAGACAAATAACATTCGTTGAGTTGCAGAGGAACAAAAAAGTCTTGATGTCATGTTATTTTTTTCCCAATTACTTAGATTTAATGATAAAAAATGCACTTGGAACATGTTCCCCCTAAATAGCTAATAACACATTAGGTAGAAGCGAATATTCAATACATCAATTATCTTTTAAATTCACTTTTCCTCTTTAATTCTTTTCCTATTTAATTTTAAAAAATAGTGGTAGAGAAGCTTTGAAATAGATTGTTTTCAATCCCCAAGTCACATGGTTATAATCCTCATTTATAGAATTCAAAAACTGACCAACACTTGGTTCTGGATGATAACATGAAAAACAACCCACTCCTTTTAGAGCTTTGTAACTGCATATTCAGATAAATCAAAATAACTATACTTCCAGCACTGTATACAATATATAAATGTACAATTTGTGAATGAAATACACAATTTGTGATACACAATACATATTGAGTACCATTGTACTGACATTACCAAACTTACACATTAATACAAAAAGAAGGTTTAATTTTTAAAAGAAAAAAACAGACTCTGGCTGTTTCAAGGAAACTAACACAAATGTAAGAGTCTATTAAAATTTTAATTAATATACCCCCCTGTTAGTTTCGTTAGAATATATAAATGGAGCCATTCTATCAACATAACATAATAGGGAAGGACTGTCTAAATATAATCACTTAAGATGAAATAGAGGGAAAGAACATTCTGAAAAATATGTTTTGCAGCTGGAATAACTAAATCATGTTTGAAGAAATTTAAAAATCACTATGTTTCTGAACTGTGTAACTTATTTACTGTTGGTCTCGAATATTGCATCTTTCTTACCTTCTTTTCCTCTTACAAAGCACTAAGCCAATTACTAAGGTGGTTATCAAAGTCACCAAGAGGACAAGAGGTACAATGATGGCGATGCTTCCTGGAAAGGAAATGAATGATAGATAAACATAAATAAAATTAAGTAAACATTGATATAACTGAACACTTTGTTTTGCCGACCCATTTGACACCCGGTATCATAAAAATAAGGCTTTTTTAGGCCAAATGTCTATATTCCCAGGTCACAGCTGTGTTCCTGAAACATCACTCTCCTATTAAATACTTTGATCGCTGGAAATGTTTCTTTAAGTCTTTTTCATTTATATGCTGCAGTGAAATGCCTTGACGTTAGAAATACTGCTTTGTCAGTCTAACTCTGAGTCTCACTGCACACTTTCTGCAGTGATGTAGGTTCATGCTAGCAACTCCTTGTGAATCAACTGTGACTGAACACACATTCACACGATTTCACTAGTCACATTTCCACCCTTAGTTTTGTTCCTTTAGCTCTGTAGGCTTGAGTACATGTGGCAAGGCAGATGGCAGCCTGGCAAAACACAAGGTCCTCAGTGTTGAGTTTGGATGGACAAGGGCCTACATATCAGTTTCACAACTTACTTAGATACTTTGGGTTTGTTATTTAAAATTTGAGGCTTATAAAGCAGAGACAAGAAGACCTACCACACGAGTCTATGAGCTTGATTCAACAAAACAGGGAACAAATGTTATCTCTTTCCCAAGTTTCAGCTGCGGAATAGTTCCAGCAAAACATATTTGGGGTTTTGGTTGATGTTGGCTTATGTCTGGTTTATTTTTCCTTTCTTACATGCCTTTATAAGAACGATCATAGGTTGTATCACCTATCTTCAAAAAGGAAAAAAAAAAAGATCTATGGGATCTTCAAAAGTGGTAGAGAAACTGAATCTTGGTTTTATGCATCTGATAAAGGGCAGAAGCAAAACTGAGGAGAACTTGGCTCTGCATTCCTAGGTTGTCAATAAGAGCAACGTTTTTTTGCCCCTAAGAAGGAAATAGTACCCTTTATTGGTAATGTGATCCACAGGAGGATACAGCCAGGGTTATTTGTCACTGGTGTAGGAAGAAAACTGAATTTAAGGATTGTCTAGTAATAGAAGAGTATTTAAGTAGTATTATCAAGTACCTAATGTTAACTTTTCCACCAGACAAATGTCTAGTGTCCCTGAGCCAAAGGCTTCGTTTATTTTGCATAAGCATCTGGTTAATTCAGTCAAGTCAGCTTAATCACTGGCTGACCTAAAACACAAATCAATCCAAAAATGAATTGAAATTTAATGTGGAGATTTCAAACGGTTCAGGAATGAAATATTAAGGATTATTAAACATAAGAATTTTTCTCAACAAATACATGTGCATCTATAAATATGATAAAAATGATGGGTAATATTAAATATAATAAGCAGCTGCTGAGGGACGTTAAAATAAAAATACACATCTGTTTTAATAGCTCTAGCCGGAAGATATTTGTGGTTGATAGACCATACTGGAGATCTCTTACCAAAAATTATTTGTTATGATTATTTGATTATCTTCCAATTTGGACTTTTCAAATACAGCTTGTCTGAAATAACCAAATAACTGTCTCTTCCAGCATGAGAAAAAATGATTTGCCCTCTTTATCACTTTCTAAAACGTAAAATTTATTTTATTTTTTCATGTGGTTACCAGAACTATATAATTTAGTGAGTTTGATATCATTTTACCTCCTGGGTTTTGGAAAAGTGAACTTTATATGAATGTGCGGTTTATTAGTAATTAATGAACGTGGGAAATCTGCCACCTTGGATAGTAATTAACATTTATTCACAAATTTTAAATACCAGTGAACAGCTTGGTTTCTTGATAAACTATGACTCAACTGATTGATTGCAACTTTATAAATATCCTCACTTCATTATTTATCCTTTCTCTGCTAAAATTTGTGCTAAATTGGCAGGTACACAATACCAATGCTGGTTTTAAGATATAGAAAATTACTTTGCCCTCAATGCAAATGTACATTATTCAGAAAATGAGATTTGATTTGTTCTACATATTTTCTTTTATTCTTATAAGGTAGAAATGCTGTTGAGTATGCCTGCTAGAGGACAAAGGAAATTGTTTTTCTTTTTCTTTCCCCTGTCACACTCAGCACTTGGGAATCCTTACATTCCAGCACTTTGTTTAAGAGCCTAGACTTCTAATATGCTCATATAACAAATCAAGGTAACTACAGTAATGTCTAGTGCAGCCAATAAACAATTCAGGGCAGCAGTTTGGTAAGTTTAAAGCATTTTTTAAAATAGTTTATATTGATGGAAACAATTGGCAAACATGTATCTTTTCAGAATCATAAGATAGGTATTTATCAAAATAAGTATTTTTTTTTCCCAAGTCAAATATACAGCAGTAGATATATATGAAGCTCCAGGTCTATTCAGGTGACTTTATTGATGGCTTGTTCCAAACTGATAAGTACATTCTGTGCTTATTAAAAGGGTAGAGTGGATATCTCAACAACCTTCTCACAGAAAATAGAGCAAGCGTTTCAGTCTTTCTTTGAAATACCATTCTGAACCCTCATTATATTTTTCCTATAGAAAGAAGAACTGTATTAGCAAATTATGATATTGGAGACCCCTTCCATGAGAGAGGCAGTAGAGCATAGCAGTTGAGATAATAGGCTCTAGAGTCAAGCTACTTCTGTTCAAAATTCAGCTTACTAGCAATATATCCATTGGCAAATTATCTGTCTCAGTTTACACTCTATGAAATAAGTGTCATTAATATCTACCTCATAGTAATGGAAACAGAATTATGCCTGTTATATAGAAAGTGTTATATACATGTGTATTGAAATGTATATGCCATAGCACCCTGTGCATGCCTCTGTTTTGCACTTTGCTCTTGTCATAACATATTGCTCAGTTCATTTGTAACTTGAGGGTATCAACTGTTTATCTCTATTTTGCAGATAGCACAGTGCTTAGGCTGTCATAGGGACTATACATTCAATTCTTAATTAACAAATACATTTTAAGTGTTACTACGTTCCACACACTCCGTATGTATTCTACTTTGCACTGGGAATACAAATGTTCCCTCTCTCATGTTGTCTGATGTATATTAGAAGGTGACAAGTAATCTGAATATAGGAGGACAGGTATATATCTGATATCTAAAGGAATCCTCTAGTCTTGTGCAACTCAGGTGGAAGGAGGAGCTTCTGAATCAATGTAGGAAGAAAAGTTGAAGGCCTAGAGGAGGAAAGATAAGGGAACAACACATGGTCTGGCTGAAGTGCAGAATGGAGAGTGGTAGAACGGTGCAGCTGTAGGGGAAACTGAAGGTGATGTTTTGGAAGGCTATGTGAGCCATGGAATGAGCAGGGCATTGGTACATTTTTTTTTTAAACGGGTGATCGTGAATAAAATTTAGGAAATAATATCTATTGGATGTATTATTTGATTCAACTTGAAAGAAAGAAGGTGAAGAGTGACACTTAAGTGTTGCTTGGGTAACCAGGTAAATTTTTTAGCCATCTGTATAGAAAGGAATTCAAGGTGAATGAAAATGGCTGGTAGAGTTGGAGAAGTAATGAGAAAACTTTGGGACACATTGAGCTTGAGATTATATATTGTGGAATATATATATAAATACAGATGGTATAGAGATAGAGATAGCAGTTGTGTAGCAGGTTTATTGGTTGAATGTATAGTAGAAAAATGTAAATATAAGTTATACTATTACATTTGACATGTTGCTATATATTCTGTATGTTTATATATAAGTAGAAATGTGACTGTATGTACATATTTGTGATTAGAATACTTTTTCTTAAGTGCTTTAATAAACTGTAATATTAAAAATCATAAAGAAAATACCATGTTCTAGATTAGTAAAGTTGATCCTCACAGTTACCTTCAAGGGGCTGCCGCTGAGCTTGCCTCTAAATTCATGCTCACTTTGTAACACTCTCCCTCCTGTCTCCTTGATACCACCAAGCTGGTCTTCTTTCAGTCCCTTGAACAAGTCTAACTCTGTACTGTTCCATTGTTTTAAATATCCAGCCTCTCCTTCCCTTCTGAATCCTTCAAGTCTCAGCTGAAGTATCACCACCCAGAGAAATCGATCTTGACCTCAGTTCTCCCCTGCCATTCTCTCTTTTTGCCTTTTTGCTTTCTCCACAGAACCAATCAGAATTCACTACTATTACATGCATTTTAGTGATTACTTATTTGTTTGCTTCCTTGTTTTATTGCTGTTTACCCTTCTAAAACTTCAGCTTCATGAGAAGAGGCACTGTCTGTCTTTTTGGCTTGTCACCAGAACCTCATACAGTACTTAGTAGAGGCTCAATAAATATTTCCTTGTGAAAATTAGGATGAATACATTATTTTGTTGCATTTTTCAGTTATCTCTCTGTATTTGGTGTCACATATTTTTTGTGTCACACATTTTTTGTTGTTGCTTTAAAACATGATGCTGTAAAAGAGATAAGGAGAAAATAGGAAAAGGGACACCATAAGCCCCCTAAGAGATACTCTCTCTATTGTCACTAGGGTAAAATATAACATCTCAACACTGCTTCCCCACAGATGCTGAATATCTTTTTATCTTCCTTAATTTTAGCACATATGAATAGCATAATTCAAACAGTGAGTATATACTCCCTTAAAACTTTAGTTAAAACCAAAATAGAATCATGGAATGAATATTTTATCATTCTTAGTTTAAAATTCTTCAAAATAACTTCATAAGAGTTAGGCTAGCTTTTTCAAGTCAATCCTAAGCAGAAAATCCCAGGAAAATAGATCTGCTTAATTTCACAGGCTGATTTTAGATACTTTAAGCACCAAAGGCAGAAAACATCAATATGACTACTCAGAGATGATTAAGAAAGCTATGCTTCAATTAGAAGGGTAAATCTCCCTGCCAGTTGACAGTAGTTAAGCAGACAAAACAATGTATTCTGGATTATTCCAGGGTTCAATGATTATGGAATGCTTCACTCCTAAGGGGAAATGCAGATTTGAAAACACATTTCTAAGTACCTATCTTTATATCAGGCAAATGATTCCTGCCCAAGTTTGAGGAACATTTGAAAACCATTCAAAACCACTGGACTTTACCAAAGAATAAAAATAATCCTTCTACTTTTGGAAGGATTTAACTCCCTTTCTCCTCCTTTCCAAGTTATTGAGACAAATTTCTCTAAGCATAAATGTCTGATGATAAGTATCTTTAAGAAGAGTTATTATTTGGTCAACTTTGCTCAGTTCTGAGATAATTTGACATTAACATAGTTAATAGTCCTTTCAATGTGCATTGATATTTCCATTTTTTGAATGACTATGAATCAGTGATGGAAGGAAGAACATCAGAATCTTTGAAAAAGGGTTCCAATTACTTGCAGCTCCTCTTCAGATTTGAGAGTCGTTATTTAGAACTGTGGCATATGATTAGCCCATTTTCCTTATAAGGAAGCTTGTTGTCAAGCAAATGATAGGAAACATCATCCTCCAATAAAAATATCTGGCATACCCTCATCCAAACCATTTTCCAATCACCACTTTCCTTTGTTGGTGGACCTTTTTAAAAATGTGAAAGTTCAATTGACATATTACCCATAAATTCTTCTTTCTTTTCAGAGAGTTTATCACTACTCAAAATTGGTTTTGGCTTTCTAAAATGTTATATATCTCATTTATGTTAGATAATTGAGAAATTACCATAAAAGAAAGGATAAAGTACCTTGTATTCACAATTTCCAACCTATAAATTCAGTGCCTTCTCTAGGGTGGCAACTCAAAATTTATTTTTCATTAAAAAAATGCTCTTAATGATGGTTGACTTTTATAACTATTCCACAAAATCATGTGTAAATTAGTATGCCTCCATAACTATTATTAATAATATTAGTATGAGCCTTAGAAAGGAAGAGAGAGGAGGAACTATTTTTTTTATTCTCTCCTTTTATAATATCAAATTAGGCAACATATATTTTCTCATGTCTTCCACTGTTTATGAATCAATTCCTCTAATCCTAGTGCCCTATTCCTATAGTTCTGTACCCAGAGCTTTCCTAAGGCCTCTCCCTTCCCTTGCCTAAGGACATCACACAAATTCTAGTGTAAAGACAAAACATTGCATGGCCAAAGATCACTCCCTCACTTTCTAAATTCAAATATTCATGTACAGGATATTTTCCATTTTGTAAATAATTCTCATGCTTACTAGCCCAAATCTATCCCTAAATGGTGGAATATTGGACAATGTTGCTTGAAGAATTTCAAGCAATGATATAAAAAGTACTTGGGGGACGACCAACAAACAAATAGATGTAATTACAAATGTGCTAATTATATGCCACAGTTCTAAACAGGGAGTCTGTGACTAGGGTACACAAATCATATACTTTTGACTTTGATAGTGTCTTTCCTCTTTCACAAACTCCATAGTATGTTTTTTGTTTGTATCCATGAAAGCTTTCTAACCAGCAGTTAAGGAATAGAGAAAAATTGCCAAAGTAAGCATCTGTCAATCAGGGATAAAATTTTCTTCTTCAAATTATATTTACCCATATATTTATCATATATTTCAAAAGTTCTCCACTCATGGTCAAAATAATGACAATATGTGTGGATTGGGAAACTTTATTTCCGATTTTTACTTTGAAAATCTTTATAAAATCATTCAAAATTGTTGAAAATATGCACACAGACATGTAGTGATGATGCAGGTAAACTGTCTTATCAGGGACCTGTCCTAAGACTACAGTGGCACAAAAAGGACTTGTAAAATGTTGAGCAACATTTTAATACACTTCAAAACTAGCACTTAAAATGCATAGTAGCAACAAATCTACTATGATCCTTATGAACAATTACTTATTAACATACTTCTCTTTATGATTTACCAGTCAACTCTTTTTCTTTACAACACAGTGACATGCATTTCCAAAAACCACATTTTGCTCTAATTAAAACATGGGATTATTTTTCTTCCTGGAGGCTTCTCACTTCCATTGTGATATTTGCAGGCTTTGTAGCTGATGGACAGTTCCTAAGAAAAGCTTATGCTAGGTTTTCATATGTGCATTTTGAAAATTGCCAAAATTTGAGATGGAATTTCATTGTCTTGAAGAGCAAGTAATGCTAGATCTTATCACCAGGTGACAGCTCAGTGTTTTATCTTCCAAAAAGCACCTGTATTGAAGTGGATCTCTTATAAAATTCCATGAAGGAGATTTTCCAAGACTCAGTTCCCTCAACAACATCATAAAAAGAAAATGTGATTTCTATACCATGTAGAACACCCAAGATGTTAATCTGAGGAACTTACTTGTGCTGATATGCTCAGACTTGCTGCTCTTTGGGGCTGGCCTCTCACACTGGGTGCCTGACCAATTGGTGGAGCATCTGGAAAGATGAAAAAAAAATTAGTGAAAAATAACATCCGCAAGTCTGCTAATGTAACGTCAACCAAATAAAATGAACAAGGAACTCGCCATCACAGATTCATGAATATTTGGAGACATTTCTAGTAATTTCCTGCATATTGTCAGTATGCTGAGGGTAACTCCAATTGGCCTTCACTTGTTGAAATAACTTTTTAAATTTTAGCTCTGTAGTTCTTTTTCTTTATTCTGTGTTAAATCTAATGTTGGCATTCTTGCATCCAGCAAAACTGAAATCTTAAGAATTGGGAAAAAATTTGAGAAGTACTTAAAATAAGTAGCTACTATAAAGGTTGAATTAGCCTGTGAAGCATATCCTTCTTTATTAAGTTTCTAGGAATTTTTTTTTTCCTCTGGTAGTTCTAAGTTCAAAGTGGAACTGACTACCAAACAACAAATGGTCATCTGTCTCATAGCTCAAGCTGCAGGATTTTCCTCTTCTAATCAGAGACAGAGAAATACAGCGTTTTCCCATTTAAAATCATATTTTGCAAGAAAATGTACCCAAGTTTTTATTGAGAAAAGTTGTCTTCCTCATATAGGAACCATGACGCCATGATAATAAATATAGCAGAGAATTAAAATAATTGATGTGATTAAAATCCTTTATTTAAACAAAAATCACAGCTATATAATTAGCTGGTTGCAACAAAATAAATTCTGGAATGTTTTTAGCTATCTTTGGACAATGCCTATTGACTAATACAAGATGCCTCTGTGCATCTGTCAGAGGAAACCCACAGAGAAACCATTGAATTGGCTTCAGTTCTTATTTAAAATGATTGAGAAATACCACCACATCAAGAATAGCTGTACACAATAAAAGAACAGCTTCCAGAACCATTCCAAGTAGATCTCTCTGGGCATGGTGGCCAAACTAAATAACTGCAATTTCAAGGTCTCTTGCCAATTCTGTCATAGCCAATTCAGATAGCTGAAGCTGGTTTTGGAACCAGCTTCTATGCTACTCTGTGAATTATTTGGGATATTCATGAAGACAGTACTGGCTGTCCTAAAACATAGGCAAAAATTTCATAAAATCATCATTGCTAACAAACTCATATGATGGAAATAAAAATTTGCTTCTTAAAAGCATGTATTAACAAGCATAATTGACAATAATGTTAATATTCAAGAATACAGTTATTTGATTAATAGTGATATTATAAAACTATGATTATGAAGCATGATTTAAATGAAAATTAATATCATTATAGTATTATTAGGTCATCACTCACACATTATCCTTTTTGTTCAGTATCTTAATAAAAATCTTACATATATATTTCTATACATCACATTTATTATACACCATGCTACAAGTAAATCATTAAAATAAGTAAATTTTAAGGCTAAGTCTATGATTCTGTCTATATTACTGAAGTGAGGTAATGGAATGAGCACATTTTCAAATAAACATAATAAAGTGAACTAGTAAAATCACTGATTTTTAAAAATCACTTTTTTTTTCTTCCTCAGTTGTGGTGTTTCAGATAAGTGATCCAGAAAATTGTTTAAATTCTTCAGTCTCTAATTATAACAGTCCACACATAATTAAAAATACAGTGTTTAGGAAGATTTTGCAAACCTGTCATTAGAGTGAATTATGATCATTTTGCAAAATTCCTTTTGCTCTTTGTAGCTTTATGTTTGTCAAGTCTCCCTAGTTGACTACTGAGGATGTTTTATATGCTCCAATGGAAAAAATAATACTGCTTGCTTAGTAATCTTATCATATAGCTGATGTGTACAATGCTATTTTTGTGCAATTATATTGAATTATTTACTAAAATATCAAAATTTGCTCTTCACATTACCTCTTTTCATTAAAAACAACAAAATGACCAAAATCAGGGCACAGAGTAAGGGGAATGCCCTATAATACATTTAGGTATGATACTAGAGATAAGAACCTCTGGGGCTCATCATTACGCAGGGATGCTTGGAAGTCAGAAAATGGAATTGCTCAGGAATAGGAGTATTAAATGCTAATTGACCTGATTATGTTCTGATATGAGCATCATATATTTTAAGCACTTCATGAAGTTATGCAAATTATGCCTTGCGAACTCTGAAGATCAGAGATATTTTTGAAACAATGAAGATAAGGAGAGATAGTGTGATTCTTTATCCAAACTCTAGATTATTTAAGTAAAACAGGTGGTATTTGCTAACAATTTCCTATTTTATGCATAGCTTGGAACCCAGGATTTACGATAGATAAAAGAAATCATCTGCTAGTGGTCATAAAGCTCTTTTCTTTTAAGTAGTGGATGTATATTTAGATTCCTAATCTTTGGGGAATATTTTACTTATTACATACTGGAAATAACCCTCAAAGGTTGTGCTGGAGAAATAATTAATTTTAACAGTTATAAATCTTAATCATCTGATAATCACCTCACAATTTTCCCTATACTCCTTATAAAATAATGTTTTATGGTTTTATGGCCAAAGATAAAATATGTTCCACTGTTCTACATCTGCTCCAGTATGAAAAAAAACCTCTTTTGTGATATTAAATTAAATAGAAATCATTACTCTTGTTGCCTACCTTACGAAATTACTACTTCAGGCATTTGCTGCTCCACAAGTTCTTCTTCCAATGGTTGATTTAAGACCAAGTATTTTTACCATCTTTATAGAAATTAATAAATCTTCATACCCTGAGTAGATTACAATTGTCAGGGCATTTAAGAATCAGAATGTGTGGAGATCATCAAAATTTCCTGTCCAATTCACCATATAATCATGCTGACAATAATATCTCTGGCAACTCTTTCATTATTCCTCAAGCAAAATCTATAGTCCATGGCCTGGTCATCTTTAATCTGTACTGTTGCAATCCACTGCTCCCTGCCAGTCATCCTCAGACAATCACCTCCCAGGTAGTCCTGCATGGCTATCCCAAGAAATCGCTTTGTTTTTTTCTCCACATCACAATCACCTGTATGTCGTCCCTTTTAAACATAGTTTACAGTTGTTTCCCATTGTCCTTAACTGTAAGAAAATGAAAATCACCTTCTTTTTTTATGTGCTGATCTTCATGCCACTCTAAATTATTTAACCTTTTAAACACTTTCATGAATTTTAACAAACTATCATGGATAATAGATGGAGAAAGAAAGAGATTAGGAGGATAGATAGATTCTTATTTAACTAATTAAACAGTTGCTTATCCTTCTTTCTTCACATCATCGTATGAAGATATTGCTCCCAGAGTTTCTTGAAGTCCGTAGCTTCCTGGTAAGACATTACTGGTTTAACATTCTTTTTGACTCCTCCCTTTCTTCCTGAGGCCATTGGCATTAAAAAGGAAGATTATTAACTATTGTTTTCTTAATCTCATCCTTCCATTTCTGTTTTAGCTAGATGTATAAAATGTTAATTCTAACATATTTTATGACATTTCTTTTATGTTCTAGATTAGACTGATTATCCAATTGAAATTTTTTTGAAATTGAAGTTCTGGAGTCCATATGCTAGATATTTTCATTAAGCTGTTTGGAGTTATGGCCAGATATACCCATTTTAACAAAGTAACACTGATACAAGTAATTCACAAAGCACACTTCAAGAAATGTTTGCCATTAATTATTCTTATATTTCCATAGACTTTATTTTTATACTAAATATTAGTCAATCATTTAAAAAAATGTTTAGGCTGGGCATAATATGAATACCCAGCATGACTGTTCAAAAGATTAAAAACATTGGTAGAAGTTCTTTACATAGTGCCTGGAAATCTGAGTGGGTTTTTGTTTTTAGTAATTAATTCTCATCTGGATGTTACTATATGAAATGCTTGGTTAGTTAATTTATTGTATCCTTTAACAGTTTGTGCAGTTATTGCAAAGTTACAATATTTTATTTTAAGGTAATTTTCTGAAGCTGGTAGCAGTGGAGGGGAAGCAGGATATCTGTTTAAAGACAATAATATAGCAGATATTACCACCAAGCATAGTAAACATCTTCAGAATATCAAAATGTTTGGCATATAAAAGGAGATAAAGGATATCTATGAAAAGGAGCAGTTTTAACACTTAATAGCATAAATATGGCATATAATTAAACTGTCCAAAATAATGATAGCTCTGAAGTAGTAGTGTGATTATTATAAAGAGAGCTGAAATCAGATACAAAGTATTGAAGGTATATTAAAGTTTCAGGGATTGTCTTTCACTATAACAATGATCAATTTGCATGTATTATTTGTGTTATTTTGCAGAAATGTGGTCTACAGTCGTCTGCTTTGGGAATACTTAAAAATAAAATAATGACATTAATATCTGTGCCCTCTTTTCACCAAATTTAAAGGTCATAGGAGTCTTCTGACCAAAATGAAATTCAAAGGTGAAGCTTACAGCAATTTGAAATTGAATTTATCCCCTTTTATTTATGTGTGTGTGTGTGTGTGTGTGTGTGTGTGTGTGTGTGTAGTAGGCTGCCCTTATTAACCATGATGATGGAGACATCAGAAAGCAAAATCTTTAATATACTCATTTCTTTTTCTACACACAGGGGTAAAAAATAGTACAAAGGGATTAAAGAAAATTTGTGTATAGTGTCATGTGTGTTTTGGTGCTCCAAAAATCTCATTCAATAAAAATGAAAAATATGATTCATTTTGTGTACCAGATTTATTCAATACTATTTTCATACACTATCTGAGAAAACTATAAAATCAAAAATTACTTGCAAAACACTTGTTTAGATTAATTCTGCAAATTTCTCTTTTGGTGTTGAGAACATGACTACATTTGTATGGCATTCCTAATTTTGAATCTCTGCACTTTATGTGGCCCCCCAGTATCTCTTATGCAGCCTCCTTATAGACAGTGGTACTGTGAAATGCAAAAAAAAAATTGTGTTTGGGACAGATATTTAGTTTTTTATTCATCTGTTAATTTTACTTTAAAACACTTTTTCATATGTTATTGTTCCACAACCTTCTCAGTTATTTCATATATACATGATTCATAATTTTTTATAACATGCTTCAAAAATTTTCTGTCCTAGCTTTGATGTGAAATTTTACATAAGGTTCAATTAACATTTGCTGACCTCTGTGCCAGATCCTAGGATAAGTATTTTCATATGAAAAAATGATCTTATCCAACTTCTATAACTTATGAGCTAGAATTATTCACCATTTAAAATGAGGAAGTGCATGTTCAACTGAAAAGCCAGAAAGAAACAACACAGCTAATTGGTAGAAATAAAATGTGGGGTTATTATTTCAACATGGCTTTCTATGACAATGCCATAATCTTCTAATTCAATGTAGGAGTAGGAAGGAATGCTTTCCCTTACTTCCTCATGTCCAAGAGAGTACCAGTCCCTTAGTAAGAAAGTCAAAATACTGTCTGAACTAAAGGAACTAATACACTTTTTGAGTAGTAAAATCATAAGCATTACCACATTGGCTGAGACCTGTCTTCAGTAATGTCTAATATTCTGTCTCTGGAAGTGACAGTAAGGGACATATTATTAAAGAGTATTAGTATCCTCCTTGAGATCAACTTCACATTTCTGGGTTTGTTCCAAAATACTGTAGCTATGTCTTATATGTCTCTAAAGATCTACCATTTATAAATTCATCTATATTACTACTCAGTATAATTTTGAACTTCCACAAAAACTTATTGTATATTTTAGTCATTTGATTTTTTTTTTGATATTTTTTTTATACAGCTTGGTACCACAATTTCTATTTATTCAGTACTATTCTTTATCCACATTTGGCTGTTACTTCTTATACAGCAATAGCTAGGTATGCTTCATTTTCTTCAAAACGCTTAAGGCAATGTCTTAAATTTATGTTTGTGGTACTAAGTATACTTGATACAACTCCATTACAATATATTATAATGCCTAGTTTAAAAATATTACACTGCATTAAGTCATTGTGTTATGAAGTACTGATAAAATAAGAATGCCAAAACTAATCTTAAATAGTATTTAAAAAATGTGATCAGGAAGAGTTCTTAATTTCTGAAAAGTGTTAATGCAATGAAGTAAAAATATAATGAATATTCAATAAACTCTGGCCAGAAATTATTTTAGGAAAAGTAAAACTTAATTAGAAATTTCAGTTGAAGAGGGGGCCATGAAAAAAGTAAAATAAATAAAATGGATTATTTAAGGTGATTTATTTAAGTAGGGGGAAATATAAAAGAAAAGATAAAATATAGTTTGCCAAGAAATTATCCATATAAGGAAGTTTGTTAAGATTGGGTGGGTTAAGTAAGAAATGTTTAAACGTAAAATTCTGTGCAGGCCACTTGAGCAGAAAAGGCCACTGAAGTGTGAAATGATGACTGAATAAATATTTAAAAAATGAAATCACCAGTAATGGAAAACTTTTACCATCTAGATATTCTCCAGGGAATTTTATTGAAAGCAGATCTGAAAGGCATAAGGTGCTTTTCAGAGTGAGTAGACAATTTCTACTTAACTGAATATATTACATGCATCAATTGAAAGAGGAAAGGAACAGTCATAAAATTAGTATTAAGTAATCTGGCAGATGTAACAGAAGACATAAATGTAGGCTATTACACCAGACACAGTGGTTACAGTTCTATAGCTAAACATGGGAGAAGAACTGAATGTGTGCTACAATACCAGTAGAAAGCTCTATCTACATAATGCCAAGATGAACTGCCAATTCCCAAACTGGCTTAAAAACATACCAGAACATGGAGGTTGGAAATCTCTATGCTTTGTGTCATGCAGACAAAGTAACTAGCTTGCTACCTGAATATTATGTTTTAGCAGAGAAAAAGAATAAACAACAGAATGCTGAGATTCAAGAAGGCAGTGTGAGAGGTGAGACAGAGAACTCCTCCCAAAACCACATATATGAAAATATAGTTAATACAATTAATCCTAAAAGATCAACAGGAAAGAAGGGTGTGCCAGACTTCATACACTTGGAGAACAGAGCAGACCTCACGAAACAGGGTAACATACCAAAGCCTTGATCCCACGGGACCCAAGCCCTTTCACCACCTCAGATCACCAGCAGGAGGAAGAGAAACAGAGAGGGGAAGGGGTGAAAGCCTAGGACTGCTGAACACCCAGCCCTGGAGATCTGCTTTGGGAGCACAAACCTACATTGCATGCTGCTCTGGAGATTAGTGGGGTTGGAAAGCTAAGACAGGTGGATTACTTGGAGAGACTGAGATTCCAGCTGTCTGTGGAGGACAGGGATCCACATCCAGCTGCTCTGGGGCAAAGGAAAGGTGGCCAGTGTGAGCAGCTTCCTAACAGCGAGAGGGCTGCTGAAGGGGTGGGGTTTGCACAGAGCTTGCTGCACTGAAGGAGGGATAGGTGGACAAGGTTGTCAGGGTGCACTCTACCCAGCATGTTGGGAACTTTCAGAAGCTCCAGGCACTCCATCCCCCTGGATGGCTACTCAGCTCCAAGGCCCCCAACTGTGATATGCAGCCTGCTGAGCCTTCCTCCTGGTCTGCCAGCACCAGCTGGCAAACCAGCAGTCCCTACCCTGGCATCAGGCCAGCCAGAGGGAGGCCCTGCCTACAGCAGGTACAGATGCAAAGGACAGAGGCTTACACCTGTTTGCTTGGCGCACTGGTTCAGACAGTGGAGACAGACACTGCAGCCGGGATGGAGGAAGTAGCTCTTTCCTTCACCAAGAAACCAGTGCTGGTCCCCTGCAATCCCCAACATCACTGTTGGGGCTGAGCAGCTCCAGAGACTAGAGTTTCTGGGCACTAGAGGGTGCCACATACAAATATGAAACGTCAAAGGAACCTGGTTCAAACAAAAATCTCACAAGCACTAGAAAAAGGGCCAAATGAAATTGAACTCACAAATTTTCCTGAAAGAGATTTCAAAATAAAAATCGTAAACATGCTCATGGAGGTATAGAAAAATATTCAAGAACTCAGGAACCAATTTAGGACAGAAATTCAATCATTAAGAAATTCCATATCTGAAATGAAAGATCCAATGGAGGGATTTAAAAGAAGATTAGATGTAGTAGAAAGGACTGTAAATGGAACAGAAATTAGAGAAGAGGAATACAAAGAAGCTGAGGCATAGAGAGATAAAAGAATCTAAGAATGAAAGAATATTGAGAGAACTGTGTGACAATCCAAACGGAACAATATTCGCATTATAGGGGTACCAAAAGAAGAAGAGAGAGGAAAAGGGATAGAAAGTGTCATTGAGGAGGTAATTGCTGAAAATGTCCACAATCTGGGGAAGGAGATAGTCTCTTAGGCCATGGAGGTGCACAGATCTCCCAGCACAAGGGACCCAAGGAAGACAACACCAAAACATATAATAATTAAAATGGCAAAGATCAAGGATAAGGAAAGACTTTAAAAAGCAGCTAGAGAGAGAAAAAAGATCACATACAAAGGAAAACCCATCAGTCTACCATCAGACTTCTCAACAGAAATCTTAAAGGCCAGAAGGGAGTGGAGTGATATATTTAATGCAATGAAGCAGGACAGTGAACCAAGAATACTCAATCCATCAAGATTATTATTTAAATTTGAAGGCAGGATTAAACAATTATCAGAGAAGCAAAAGATGAGAGAATTTACCTCCCACAAACCACCTCTACAGTGCATTTTGGAAGGACTGGTATAGATGGAAGTATTCCTAAGGCAAAATAGCTGTCACCAGGGGAATAAAACCACAGCAAAGAAAGCAGAACAATTAATTACTAAGCTGATGCAAAAATCAAATCAACTACTCCCAAAGTCAATCAAAGGATAGACAAACAGTAGAGAATATGATACCTAATATATAAATAATGGAGGAAGAAGAAAGAGGAGGAACAAAAAAAGAACCTTAGGTTATGCTTGTAATAGCATACTAAGTGAGTTAAATTAGACTGTTAGATAGTAAGGGAATTACCTTTGAACCTTTGGTAACCACAAATCTAAAGCCTACAATGGCAATAAGTACATACCTATCAATAATCACCCTAAATTTAAATGGTCTGAATGCACCAATCAAAAGACATGGAGTCGGAGGCACTCAAGATGGTGGCATGAGTAGGGCGGTGGAAATCTCTTCCCAAAACCATATATATTTTGAAAATACAGCAAATACAGCTATTCCTAAAGGAGAGACCAGAAGATACAGTACAACAGCCAGGCTACACCTACATCTGTGAGAACTCATCATCTCACAAAAAGGGTAAGATACAAAGCTGTGACTTTGTGGGACCCGAGCACTCCCCACACCCCAGCTCACCAGCAGGAAGAAAAGAATCAGAGTGGGGAGGGAGTAGAAACACAGGACTTCTAAATAACCAGCCCTAGTAATCTGCATCATGAGCACAGACACACATTTCATGGTGTACTAGATATTAGAGAAACAAAAAAGTAAAATCCGAGATGGAGACTGCAAGCGGATCCCCAGAGCTGACTCGCCTGGGACAAAAGAAAAGTTGGTGGTTTAAATATTAAAGAGACAAGCATTTAACAGGTGGACAAAATTATACCAGCACACTCAGCCCATCAGGCTGGGAATCTTAAGGAACTTCAAGTGCCCTAACCCGCTGGGTGGCAACACAGCTCCGAAGCAACTCACAGCGATAAGCAGCCTGCTGTTCATTCACCCTGCTGGCACTGCAAGAAAACCAGCTGACCCACCATTGCTGCAAACCAGCTACAGAGCAACCTGCCCACAGCAATGACACAGTCTTCTTCCAGCGTGCAGCTAACCAGGCCAGACTCAGAAGCTGCCACCAGCATGCAGCTGCCTGGCATGGAGGAAGCCAGTGCAAAGACTGGAAGGCATGAAGGGATGTCATTCTCTCAGGAGAACAAATGCCACATGCCTGTGAACCAGGCAGTGCCCTACACCATCCTAAGGGCCTCCCCACCCATGGCAGCTCAGGGGATTAAAGCAGAGACTGCTCCCTGCGTGCAGGTAACAGGCACAGGCAGCAGAGAAGGGCAAGGTCACCAGCAAGGAGGAAGGGACTTTGTTCTCCCAGCTGACATACGTTTCACCTGCCTGAGACCACTTCTATCACCATGAAAAGACAGAAGAACCTGGCCCAGTCAAAAATCACCCAGACAACCCCAGAGAGAGGGCCTAGGGGGATATATCTAAACAATCTTCCTGAAAAAGAATTCAGAATAAAAGTCATAACCATGCTGATGGACCTACAGAGAAACATGCAAGAGCTAAGGGAGGAAGTCAGGAGGGACATTACAGAAATGAAACAATTGATTGATGGGCTTAAGAGCAGACTGAACGAGGTGCAAAAGACTGTTAATGGAATAGAAATCAGAGAACAGGAGTACAGAGAAGCTGAGGCAAAGAGAGATAAAAGGATCTCTAGGAACAAAAGAATATTAAGAGAACTGTGTGACCAATAGAAACGGGACAGTATTCGCATTGTAGGAGTACCAGAAGAAGAAGAGAGAGAAAAAGGGATAGAAAGTGTCTCTGAAGACATAATTGAGGAAAACTTCCCCAAGCTGGGAAAGGAAATAGTTTCTCAGACCATGGAAGCCCACAGATCTCCCAACACAAGGGACCCAAGGAAGACAACACCAAGACATATAATAATAAAACTGGCAAAGATCAAAGACAACGACAGAGTATTAAAGGCAGCCAGAGAGAGAAAAAAGATCACCTACAAAGGAAAATCCATCAGGCTATCATCAGACTTCTCAACAGAAACCTTATAGGCCAGAAGAGAATGGCATGATATATTTAACACAATGAAACAGAAGAGCCTTGAACCAAGAATACTGTATCCAGCATGAGTATCATTTAAATTTGAGGGAGGGATTAAACAATTTCCAGATAAGTGAAAGTTGAGGGAATTTGCCTCCCACAAACCACCTCTACAGGATATTTTAAAGGAACTGCTCTAGATGGAAGCACTCCTAAGGCTAAAAAGATGTCACCAGAGAAAATAAAATCATAGCAAAGAAAGCAGACCATTCAAATACCAAGAAAAGGCAAAAAATAAAATCAACTATCCACAAAAACAGTTAAAGGAAACGCAAAAAAGTACAGAATAAAACACCTAATATATAAAGAGTGGAGGAGGAAGAATAGGAAGGGAGAGAAATAAAGAATCATCAGACTGTTTATAATAGCATAATAAGTGAGTTAAAGTTAGACAGTTAGATAGTAAAGAAGCTACCTTTGAAACTTTGGTAACCACCAATCTAAAGCCTGTAATGACAATAAGTACATATCTATTGAATTCCACCCTAAATGTAAATGCAGTGAATGCACCAAACAAAAGACACAGAGTAACAGAATGCATAAAAAAGTAAGACCCATATATATGTGGCTTACAAGAGACTCACCTCAAACCCAAATACATACACAGACTAAAAGTGAAGGGATGGAAGAAGATATTTCATGCAACTAATAGTGAGAAAACAGTAGGAGTTGCAGTACTTGTATCAGACAAAACAGACTTCAAACAAAGAGAGTAACAAGAGATAAAGAAGAACATTACATAACGATAATAAGTTCAGTCGAACAAGAGGATAAAACCGTTATGAATATCTATGCACCCAACACAGGAAGGTTAACATACGTGAAACAAATACTAACACAATTAAAGGAGGAAATAGAATGCAATACATTCATTTTTAGGAGACTTCAACACACCACACACTCCAAAGGTCAAATCAAAAAGACAGAAAATAAGTAAGGACACAGAGGCACTGAACGACACACTGGAACACATGGATCTAACAGACATCTACAGAACTCTACACCCAAAGCAGCAGGATACATGTTCTTCTCAAGTGCACATGGAACATTTTCCAGAATAGACCACATACTAGGCCACAAAAAGAACCCCAGTACATTCAAAAATACTGAAATTCTGCCAACCAACTTCTCAGATCAAAAAGGTATCAAACTAGAAATAAATTGAACAAAGAAAACAAAAAGGCTCACAAACACATGGAGGCTTAATAACATGCTCGTAAATAATCAATGGATCAATGACCAAATTAAAACAAAGATCAAGCAATATACGGAGACAAATGAAAACAACAGCACAAAGCCCCAACTTCTGTGGAACACAGCGAAGGCAGTCCTAAGAGGAAAGTATATGGCAATCCAGGCCTATTTAAAGAAGGAAGAAAAATCCCAAATGAATAGTCTAAAGTCACAATTATTGAAACTGGAAAAAGAAGAACAAATGAAGCCCAAGGTCAGCAGAAGGAGAGACATAATAAAGATCAGAGAAGAAATAAATAAACTTGAGAAGAATAAAACAATAGAAAAAATCAATGAAACCAAGAGTTGGTTCTTTGAGAAAATTAAATAGATAAACCCCTAGCCAGACTTATTAACAGAAAAAGAAAATCTACGCACAAAAACAGAATCAGAAATGAGAAAGGAAAAATCACGATGGACACTACAGAAATACAAAAAATTATTAGAGAATACTATGAAAATCTACATGCTAACAAACTGTATAACCTAGGAGAAATGGACAACTTCCTAGAAAAATAAACCTTCGAAGAATGACCAAGGGAGAAACAGAAAATCTAAACGGACCAATTACCAGCAACGTAATTGAATCAGTAATCAAAAAACTACCCAAGAACAAAATCCCTGGGCCAGATGTGTTCAGTGCTGAATTTTATCAGACATTTAGAAAAGACATAATACCCATCTTCCTTAAAGTTTTCCAAAAAATAGAAGAGAAGAGAATACTTTCAAACTCATTCTATGAAGCCAGCATCACTCTAATGTCAAAACGAGGCAAAGACCCCAACAAAAAAGAAAATTACAGACCAATAACCCTGAAGAACATACATGCAAAAATACTCAACAAAATATTCGCAAACCAAATTCAAAAATACATCAAGAGGATCATACACCATGATCAAGTGGGATTCATCTCAGGGATGCATGGATGGTACAACATGTGAAAATCGATCAACATCATCCACCACATCAACAAAAAGAAGGACAAAAACCACATGATCATCTCCATAGATGTTGAAAAAGCATTTGACAAAATTCAGCATCCATTCATGATAAAAACTCTCAACAAAATGGATATAGACGGAAAGTACCTCAACATAATAAAGGCCGTATATGATAAACCTACAGCGAACATCATACTTAACAGCGAGAAGCTGAAAGCTTTTCATCTAAGATCGGGAACAAGACAGGGATACCCACTCTCTCCACTGTTATTCAAGAAAGTACTGGAGGTCCTAGCCACAGCAATCAGAAAAAACAAAGAAATACAAGGCATCCAGATTGGTAAAGAAGAAGTCAAATTGTCACTTTTTGCAGATGACATGATACTGCACATTAAAAACCCTAAAGACTCCACTCCAAAACTACTAGAACTAATATCTGAATTAAGCAAAGTTGAGGATACAAAATTAATATGCAGAAATCTGTTGCTTTCCTATCCACTAATGATGAACTAGAAGAAAGAGAAATCAGGAAAACCAATTCCATTCACAATTGCATCAAAAAGAATAAAATACCTAGGAATAAACCAAATGAAGGAAGTGAAAGACCTTTGCCCTGCAAACTATAAGACACTCTTAAGAGAAATTAAAGAGGACACTAACAAATGGAAATTCATCCCATGCTCTTGGGTAGGAAGTATTAGTATTGTCAAAATGGCCATCCTGCCTAAAGCAATCTACATATTTAATGTAATTCTTATCAAAATATCAACAGCATTCTTCTAGGAACTGGAACAAATAGTTCTAAAATTCGTATGGAACTACAAAAGTCCCCAAATAGCCAAAGCAATACTGACAAGGAAGAATAAAGTAGGGGGGATCTCGCTTCCCAACTTCAAGCTCTACTACAAAGCCACAGTAATCAAGACAATTTGATACTGGCACAAGAACAGACTAGAGAGCCCATATATAAACCCAAGCATATATGGTCAATTAATGTATGATAAAGGAGCCATGGACATACAATGGGTAAATGACAGCCTCTTCAACAATTGGTGTTGGCAAAACTGGACAGCTACATGCAAAGAATCAAACTAGATTATTCTCTAACCCCGTATAAAAAGTAAACTCGAAATGGATCAAAGACTTGAATGTAAGTCATGAAACCATAAAACTCTTAGAAGAAAACAAAGGCAAAAATCTCTTGAATATAAACATGAGCAACTTTTTCTTGAACTCATCTCCTCATGCAAGGAAAACAAAATCAGAAATGAACAAATGAGACTACATCATTGTAAAAGGCTTCTGTACAGCAAAGGACACCATCAGCAGAACAAAAAGGTGTCCTACAGTACAGGAGAATATATTGGTAAATGACATATCCGACAAAGGGTTAACATTCAAAATATATAAAGAACTCACATGCCCAATACCCAAAAAGCAAATAACCCTATTAATCGGAAGTCCACCAGGCACATGAAAAGATGCTCTACATTGGTAATTATCAGGGAAATGCAAATTAAACCCACAATGAGATATCACCTCACACAAGTTAGGATGGCCAACATAGAAAAGACTAGGAACAACAAATGCTGGCGAGGATGCGGATAAAGGGGAACCGTCTCACACTGCCGGTGGGAATGTAAACTAGTTCAACCACTGTGGAAAGTAATATGGAGGTTCCTCAAAAAAATAAAAATAGTAATACCATTTGACATGGGAACTCCACTCCTAGATATTTTATCCAAAGAAAACATCTCAGATTCAAAAAGACATATGCACCCCTATGTTTATCTCAGCACTATTTACCATAGCCAAGATGTGGAAGCAACCTAATTGACCATCAGTAGATGAATGGATAAAGAAGAGGTGGTACATATACACAATGGAATACTATTCAGCCATAAGAAAGAAACATATCTTACCATTTGCAACAACATGGACAGATCCAGAGGGTATTATGCTCAGTGAAATAAGTCAGGCAGAGAAAGACAAATACCAACTGATTTCCCTCATTTGTGGAGTATAACAATGAAGCAAAACTGAAGGAACAAAATAGCAGCACACTCACAGGCTCCAAGAATGGACTAGTGTTTACCAAAGGGAAGGGGTGTGGAGGGTGGGTGGAGAGGGAGGGAAAAGGGGATTGTGGGGTATCGTGATTGGTGCACATGGTGTAGGTGGGGTCACGGGGAAGACAGTGTAGCTCAGAGAAGACAAATTGGGACTCTGTGGCATCTTACTACACTGATGGACAGTGACTGCAATGGGGTATGGGAGGACTCCTTAACAAGGTTAAATGTTAAAAACCACATTGTTTTTCTTGTGAAACCTTCATAAGAGTGTATGTCAATGATACCTTAATAAACAAAAGTAAACAAAAAATTTTTTCTATAAAATCCCAATGAAGGCCTTTCCTAATGTGCCAAGCTTCCATGGTGCTAGGTGGTAAAATCTGAAATGGGATGTCTGGCATATATAACTGCAGTTGTGAAGTGTTGCCCAAGGTCAGTTAATCCTACACATTGGTAATGGCAGGGATATCTGGAAAGGTTATTAAAAGGTTTGGAGTTTGTGAATGTCTTTATAAGTGTAATATATGTTCATTCTCAATCTCTAAAATATACATAATTTATTGTCATTTGTAGTGCTCAGGTGCTGATATATTGGTGTTAGCCACTTCAGGTTATGACCTAAATCATTGAAAAGTGATTCTGATATACCAATAGCGATCTCCTTTCTGGTACCTCAGCATAACCTATGTTCTGGTTACAATATTGGTACATATCCACTGAAAGGTAACACACAAGTTTTCCAGAACACAACATTTATGATTGATAAAGGGATCTTGTGTTTGTATCAATATCACCTCCCCAATTACTACTATTGCAATTACTATTATTCAACATCCCTCAGAATCTAGGATTCGCAATTTCTAAAGATTACTAAACATTTTAATTGTTTTAAAATAAAACAAGCAATCAGAAAAAGTGTAAAGGAGATTGATTGAGAATGATTAGCTAAAGTCAAGCTTCTTTATTAACAAATTTATCTACCCTGAATAAGTATTAATTAGTCATAAAACACTCATCAGATTTATTCAACATTTATACGAATGTGTTGCAGGCAAAACCATCTAAAGCCTTATGACAAAACATGCCCATCAACACACATTTCATTTCTAATCCAAGCGTTAGATTGCTTTTATGACTCAAGGTCAGAAAGTTTGTGCAGGCAATGGTATAAAAATTCATTCAGGATATAGAGACAAATGTCTTGAATAAGTATAAAATGTTACAAAATATTACAGTATATTTTGCAATATGGAAGAAACTGCAATTTGAAGCAATTATAAATATTTCATATATTTGATCACCATATAATCATAAAAGTGGTACAATCTATTTTTCTATTTCTCTGTATATGCATTCTAAGTAAATATGCATTTGCCTAAGAATATCTAGGGTGTAATGATTTAATAAGAGGTAGAGATTATCTACTATTCATCATTGTACTCCCTCATTTCCTTATTTTTTAAAATTTTTTATTAAGGTGCTTGTGGGGAGCAGTTGGCCAATTTAGGATTATGCGCCCATATATCAGCAGTTTGATCTTTGCAGTTAGGGGTTTTTTCTGTGTTACTGTTTCCTAATACAAACTGTTTTGCCAAGATGGCACTCACCGGATAAGCGTGGGGTGGCGCCTGAGCGTGCTTTCAAAATGAAACAAGTCTGCTGCTTGTGTTCCGGGTATCTCCTTATTGGCGGTGTAAGTCTTCCACGAACGTGATCAGCTCGTGGACACCGTTTACTTGCATTGTGTGCCTCCCTGCATGGAGAGCTTGTGACTGCTTGACCTTTATGCTGATTGGCCCATGAATGTTATATATACTCTGCTGCTTCCGCAAATAAACGAGACTTGATCAGGAATTTGTCTTGTCTCCATCCTTCACGTCTCTTGTTTCCTTCCAAATTCCCACTCCCCCCTCTCCAGGTCCACGTTGCTGTCCCGCGGGGAGGGACATACACTCTTATAAAAGTTTCACATGAAAAAACAATGTGGTTACTAGATTTACCCTTATTATCAGGTCCCCACCCATACCCCAATGCAGACACTGTCCAGTGTAGTAAGATGCCACAGATTCAATAGCCTTCTCTGTGCTACACTGTCTTCCCTGTGAACCCCACACCATATGTACTAAACATAATACCCCTCAATCCCCATCTCCCCTCCTCCCCAAACACCTTCCCCCACCCCACCCCTTTGGTAAACACTAGCTCCTTCTTGGAGTCTCTGAGTCTGCTGCTGTTTTGTTCCTTCAGTTTTTTTCTTTGTTCTTATACTCCACATATGAGTGAAATCATCTGATACTTGTCTTTCTCCACCTGGCTTAATTCTCTGAGCATAATACCCTCTAGCTCCATCCATGTTGCTGCAAATGGTAGGATTTGTTTTCTTCTTATGGCTGAATAATATTCCATTGTGTATATATGTACCACTTCTTCTTTATCCATTCATCTACTGACTTAGGACACTTAGGTTGCTTCCATATCTTGGCTATTGTAAAAAGTGCTGCAATAAACATAGGCGTGCATATGTCTTTTTGAATCTGAGAAGTTGTATTCTTTGGGTAAATTCAAAGAAGTGGGATTCCTGGGTCAAATGGCATTTCTATTTTTAGTGTTTTGAGGAACCTCCATATTGCTTTCCACAATGATTGAACTAGCTTACATTCCCACCAGCAGTGTAAGGAGGGTTCCCCTTTCTCCGCATCCTCGCCAGCTTTTATTGTTCTTAGTCTTTTTGATGCTGGCCATCCTTACTGGTGTGAGGTGATATCTCATTGTGGTTTTGATTTGCATTTCCCTGATGATTAGTGATGTGGAGCATCCTTTCATGTGTCTGTTGGCCTGAATTTTTCTTTGGAGAACTGTCTGTTCATATCATCTGTCCATTTTTTAACTGAGTTATTTACTTTTTGGGTGTTGAGGCATGTAAGGTCTTTCTTTATATATTCTGGATGTTAACCCCTTGTTGGATATGTCATTTACAAATACATTCTCCCATACTGTAGGATGCCTTTTTGTTCTGTTGATGGTGCCCTTTGCTGTACAGAAATTTTTAGTTTGATGTAGTCCCATTTGCTCATTTCTGATTTTGTTTTCCTTGCCTGAGGAGATGTGTTCAGGAAGATGTTTGGTGCTCATGCTTATATTCAGGAAATTTTTGCCTATGTTGCCTTCTAAGAGTTTTATGGTTTCATGACTTACATTCAGGTCCTTGATCCATTTCAAGTTTACTTTTTTGTATGTGGTTAAACAATAATCCAGTTTCATTTTCTTGCATGTAGCTGTCCAGTTTTGTGAACACCAGCTGTTGAAGAGGCTGTCATTTCCCCATTGTATGTCCATGGCTCCTTTATCAAATATTAATTGATCATATTTGGTTGGGTTTATATAAGGGCTCTCTAGTCTGTTCCATTGGTCTATGGGTCTGTTCTTGTGCCAGTACCAACTGTCTTGATTACTATGACTTTATAGTAAAGCTTGAAGTTGGGGAGCATAATCCCCCCAGCTTATTCTTCCTTCTCAGGATTGCTTTGGCTATTTGGGGTTTTTTTGTGGTTCCATATGAATTTTAGAACTATTTGCTCTAGTTCATTGAAGAATGCTGTTGGTATTTTGATAGGAATTGCATTGAATCTGTGGAATGCTTTAGGCAGTATGGCCATTTTGACAGTATTAATTCTTTCTAGGAGCACGGGATGTGTTTCCATTTATTGGTATCTTTTTAATTTCTCTCATGAATGTCTTGTAGTTTTCAGAGTATAGGTCTTTCACTTCCTTGGTTAGGTTTATTCCTAGGTATTTTATTCTTTTTGATGCAATTGTGAATGGAGTTGTTTTCCTGATTTCTCTCTCTGCTAGTTCATTGTTAGTGTATAGGAATGCCACAGATTTCTGCGTATTAATTTTGTATTCTGCAGCTTTGGTGAATTCAGATATTAGATCTAGTAGTTTTGGAGTGGATTTTTTATGGGTTTTTATGTACAATACCGTGTCACCTGCAAACAGGGACAGTTTAACTTCTTCCTTACCAATCTGGATGCCTTTTATTTCTTTGTGTTGTCTGATTGCCATGGCTAGGACCTCCAGTACAATGTTGAATTGAAGTGGTGAGAGTGGTCATCCTTGTCTTGTTCCCAATCTTAAAGGGAAAGCTTTCAGCTTCTCACTGTCAAGTATAATGTTGGCTGTGGGTTTGTCATATATGGCCTTTATTATGTTGAGGTACTTGCCCTCTATACCGATTTTGTTAAGAGTTTTTATCATGAATGGATGTCAAATTTTGTTGAATGCTTTTCAACATCTATGGAGTTGATCATGTGGTTTTTGTCCTTCTTTTTGTTGATGTGGTGGATGATGTTGATGGATTTTAGAATGTTGTACCATCCTTGCATCCCTGAGATGAATCCCACTTGATCATGGTATATGATCCTTTTGATGTATTTTTGAATTTGGTTTGTTAATATTTTGTTGAGTATTTTTGCATCTATGTTTATCAGGGATATTTGTCTGTAATTTTCTTTTTTTGTGGTGTCTTTGCCTGGTTTTGGTATTAGAGTGCTGCTGGCCTCATAGAATGAGTTGGGAAGTATTCCCTCTTCTTCAACTCTTTGGAAAACTTTAAGGAGGATGGGTATTAGTTCTTCACTAAATGTTTGATCAAATTCAGCGGTGAAGCCATCTGGTCCAGGAATTTTGTTCTTAGGTAGGTTTTTGATTACCAGTGCAAGTTCATTGCTGGTAATTTGTCTGTTCAGATGTTCTGTTTCTTTCTGGGTCAGCCTTGGATGGTTGAATTTTTCTAGAAAGTTGTCCATTTCTTCTAGGTTATCAGTTTGTTAGCATATAATTTTTCATAATTCTTTGTATTTCTGTTGTGTCCATAGTGATTTTTCCTTTCTCATTTCTGATTCTGTTTATGTGAGTAGACTCTTTTTTCTTGAGAAGTCTGGCTAGGGGTTTATCTATTTTGTTTATTTTCTCAACGAACCAGCTATTGCTTTCATTGATTCTTTCTATTGTTTTATTCTTCTCGATTTTATTTATGTATGCTTTAATCTTTTTTATGTCCCTCCTTCTACTGACTTTGGGTCTAATTTGTTCTTCTTTTTGTAGTTTTGTTAATTGTGAGTTTAGACTGCTCATATGGGATTGTTCTTCTTTCTTGACGTAGGCCTGTATTGCAATATACTTTCCTCTCATCACGGCCTTCCCTGCGTCCCACAGATTTTGTGGTGTTGAATTATTCTTGTCATTTTTCTCCATATATTGCTTGATCTCTGTTTTTATTTGGTCATTGATTCATTGGTTATTTAAGAGCATGTTGTGAAGCCTCCACTTGTTTGTGGGATTTTTCATTTTTTTTGCATAATTTATTTCTAGTTTCATACCTTTGTGCTCTGAGAAACTGGTTGGTACAGTTTCAATCTTTTTAATTTACCGAGGCCCTTGTTGTCTAGGATATGATCTATTCTTGAAAATGTTCCATGTGCCCTTGAGAAGAATGTGTATTCTGCTGCTTTGGGTGTAGAGTTCTGTAGATGTCTGTTAGGTCTATCTGTTCTAATGTGTTGTTCAGTGCTTCTGTCTCCTTACTTATTGTCTGTCTGGTTGATTTGTCCTTCAGAGGGAGTGGAATGTCTCCTAGAATGACTGCATTGCATTCTATTTCCCCCTTTAATTCTGTTAGTATTTATTTGTTTCACATATGTAGGTGCTCCTGTGTTGGGTGCATAGATATTTATAATGGGTATATCTTCTTGTTGGATTGACCCTTTTATCATTATGTAATGTCCTTCTTTGTCTCTTGTGACTTTCTTTGTTTTGAATTCTATTTTGTCTGATACAAGTACTGCAACTACTGATTTTTTTCTCCCTATTTGTTGCATGAAATATCTTTTCCCATCCCTCCACTTTTTAGTCTGTGTATGTCTTTGGGTTTGAAGTGAGTCTCTTTTATGCAGCATATAGATGGGTCTTGCTTTTTTATCCATTCAGCGACTATGTCTTTTTATTGGTGCATTCAGTCTATTTACATTTATTGTGATTATAGATAGGTATGTATTTTGGCATTGCAGGCTTTGGATTCATGGTTAGCAAAGGTTCAAGGTTAACTTCCTTACTATCTAAGAGTCTAACTAACTCACTTAATATGCTATTATAAACACAATATAAAGGCTTTTTTTTTTTCTCATCCTTTTTCTTCCTCCTCCATTCTTTATATATTAGGTATCATATTCTGTACTCTTTTTCTATCCCTTGATTGACTTTGGGGATAGTTGCTTTAGTTTTGCATTTACTTAGTAAATAGCTGTTCTACTTGCTTTACTGTGGTTTTGTTACCTCTGGTGACAGCTATTAAACCTTAGGAACATTTCCATCTATAGCAGTCCCTCCAAAATACACTGTAGAGATGGTTTGTGGGAGGTAAATTCTTTCAGCTTTTGCTTATCTGGAAATTATTTAATCCATCCTTGAAATTTAAATGATAATCTTGCTGGATAAGGTAATCTTGGTTTATGGCCCTTCTGCTTCATTGCATTAAATACATCATGCCACTTCCTTCTGGCCTATAAGGGTTCTGCTGAGAAGTTGGATGATAGCCTGATGGGCTTTCCTTTGTATGTGATCTTATTTCTCTCTGGCTGCTTTTAATAGTCTGTCCTTATCCTTGATCTTTGCTATTTTAATTACTATATGTCTTGGTGTTGTCTTCCTTGGGTCCCTTGTGTTCAGAGATCTGTGCATCTCCATGCCCTGAGAGACTGTCTCCTTCCCCAGATTGGGAAGTTTTCAGCAGTTACCTCCTCAAAGACACTTTCTATCCCTTTTTTCCTCTCTCTTCTTCTTCTGTACCCCTATAATGTGAATATTGCTCCATTTGGCTTGGTCACACAGTTCTCGCAATATTCTTTCATTCTTAGAGATCCTTTTTTCTCTTTGTGCCTCAGCTTCTTTGTATTCCTCTTTCCTAGTTTCTGTTTCATTTATCGTCTCCTCCGCCATATCTAATCTTCTTTTAATACCCTCCATTGTGCTCTTCAATGATTGGATCTCTGACCAGAATTCATTACTGAGTTCTTGAATATCTTTCCATACCTCCATGAGCATATTAATGATTTTTATTTTGAAGTCCCTTTCAGGAAGATTCATTAGGTCCATGTCATTTAAATATTTCTCAGGAGTTTTATTAATAATTTTACTTTGATCCCGGTTCCTTTGGCATTTCATATTTGTGTATGGCACCCTCCAGTGCCCAGAAGCTCTACTCTCTGGAGTTGCTCAGCCCCTGAATCAATGTTGGGGGTTGTAGGGGAGTGGTATTGGTGTCTGCGGGGAGGAAGGAGCTGTTTCCTGCTTTCTGGATGCTATGCCTGTCTCTTCTGCCTGAACCAGTCAGCTGAGCACACAGGTATAAGCCTCTATGCTTTGCATTTGTAGTTGCTGTAGACAGATCTTCCCTCTGGCGGGCCTAAGGCCAGGGTAAGATTTGCCAGTTTGCGAGCCAGATTGAGCTGGCTGGGATAAAGTTGCCGTAGGCTGCGTATCACGGAGGGCATCCTTGGAGCTGTGTAGCCAGCCAGGGAGCTGGAGCACATGAAGATTGTGAAAGCTCACAACCTGCTGGGCAGAGTGCACCTGAGCAATTTTGTCTACCTGTCCTTTCTCCTGAGCAGTAAGCTCTGTACAATCCTTGCCCCCTTAGCAGCCCTCTTGCTAAGGGCTTCCTTGTTAGGAAGTCTGTCAGACTGCTTGCCTTTCTTTTGTCCCAGACCAGCTGGCTATGGATCCCTGCTTTCCACAAGCAGCTGGATTCTTAGTCTCTCAAGGAATTCTGCCTGTCTTCGCTTTCCAACCCCCTAATTACAAGAGTATCATGCAAGCACCATGAAATGTAGGTTTGTGCTCCCAGAGCAGATCTCTGGAGTTAGGTATTCAGCAGTCCCACGTTTCCGCTCCCTCCACAGTGTGTTTCTCTTCCTCCTGCTGGTGAGCTGGGGTGGGGAAGGGCTTGGGTCCTGCCGGGCCACAGCTTTGGTATGAGGTCTGCTCTTTTCTCCAGGTGTATGCAATCTGGCACAGTACTCTTCCCTGTTGCTCTTTCAGGAGTAATTGTATTAATTATATTTTCGTATTATGTGCAGTTTAGGAGGAAGCCTCTGTCTCACCTCTCACACCGTCATCTTTAATCCTCTCACTGTACTCCCTCATTTCCTGAACACCATTTGCACATGGTCAATGTGTATGCTTGGTCAATCAGTATGTTGGCTGTTTGACAAAATGAATGAATTCATGAAGGCATGAGGATGCATGGCTGAAAACTTATAAGTGCATATACATATACATAAGTGTCGTATACATGTGCCAAACCCTATTTTATGAAGAATATAGCACCATTTTTAAGAACATGCTTTCAGGTAGTTACCAATCAACTATTTCTCCCTGCGAGGAATATTGATCCACTATGGGAAATATTTTATATGTAAAACCATTATAACAGGCAAGTATTTTTTTTCCTTCCTTCCTTTTTTCATTCATTTATTCATTAATTCTTCCTTTTATAAAACCAGCAGATCATATTCTAGCAACTTGGGCATATAAAATTCTACTGATTCAATGATGTAAATTGTGTGACACTTTAGTTCTTGTCCCAGGATGCAGCCAACTAAGAGATGTTTATTTGCTTTTCCATGACAAAAATTCTAAAGGTGGTTGCCTGGTGGGTACTTTGACACAGGAACCAGGTTTGTATAAAAAACAAACAAATATGCAAGTAAATGTAATTTAACTCAATCAATTAATTTAAATAATTATCTGAAATTAAAGTACTGGTATTGTGAGACACAAATATCATTCATGTGCTTTGGAAAAAAAAAGACTGCGTTTTAATCTAGGCCCCTTTCCTCACAAAGGATGTATCTTCAAGCAATTCACTCATTTCAGATTTTTATTTTATAACAACAGGGGAAACCAATACTCCCTGCTTTGTCACACATTGTCCACAGATCTAGTCTCTTTGAACCTTTGCTTCTCTCTTAAATCCCTCTTATTATTTTACCTTTCTATTTTGTGTGTTTTTCTTTTACAACCTCAAATAATTTTTTCCTTCTTTCTTCCTTCTTTGTTTCTTTTTTCTTCCTTTCTTTACTTTTTGCAAGGCAGATAGATAATTAAAAATGTAAAAAATAATCTTTTTTTCCTAGAGATTAAATGACATAATGTATATAAAATGTATACACCCTGTAAGTCAAATAGTAATATTATGAAGATTAAATGTAAAAAGTGAATATGGCACACAAATATTAATATAATTATAATATCTGATTTGTACATACAATGAAAGAAGTGTTAAGCTTAGTTTTCCATTGAACATGGGTTTTTTCTGCTACTCTCTTACTGTGAAAAAAGGAAAAAGAATACATTTCTCTAAAAGGTGATAACATAAGGACTTTCTAACTTATTTTTTGCTCTTAAACTAATGTTGCTATTTAAGTCATATGCAGTTTATCCTTTCCTTAGAATTGTGTAAAGTTAGCTTGGTATCAAGTCTAGGTTGAGGGTTGGTTGATCTAATTTTCTTGACTTATTCTAGCATTAAATATGGGCAAGAAATATACCTCTTTTGTTAAAAACATCTGAAATTTGTGGTTGTTTTTCATAGTACTAAAATCTGGGGAAAACAGTTCAATGGGGAGGAAACTAATTTAAGTTATTAATGATGTAGTAATTACACAAATGAAAATAATATGTAGTTATATTGTGTTTGGTTTCTTTGGTTATTCTGATTTACTGATTATATTAAAGGACAAGAACATGTCTCAAAATCAAGGGAAAATAATGACTGCATCAAAGCTTCCTAACAATAGATGCCCTGCATTTTTATGCGATAATTGCTCTTTGTTATGCAGTGACACTTGCACTCTCAAGGCACAAACTGGACTTTAAGCTCCTACAGAAAACTGTGATATCTGGATTCTGTTTTTTCCCCATGGCATGACTCGCATGGCGAAAACTAGAACAAGCTACAACTTGTTACCTGGGATCATAATGGGTAGATATTGATATGACAGCTTCTCTTGGCCTTTCCTGTTCCGAAAGACATGTACATTTCATATTTTCTGCTTTGAAAATATGCCAAGGGGCAGACAACAAATAAGGGCCACGCAATGACCTTACTCTTGGAATGTGTACAACACAGGCTGCTAAAGCTGAATTGCCCTGCTGCAAAGTTGTGATCTGTTTGAAATCACTCGTGACAACTTTCTGGGCTCCACGCAAATACTCTCCATGGGCCTGCAAGGTCATTGATCCACATGGAGGAGTTCGGCTCAGCCTGACAGCAGAACCAGGGAAGACCAAATTATGTAGTCTCCTTTCCGAAAGGCCAATATTTTGAGAAACCAAGACCTTAATTAGCTGCTGTAATATGGAATAATTCCTACCTTTTTCAAATTTGTGACAAAAACAGAACTCATGATCTTCTTCCCAAAAGCCTCAACAAAGGCTTCTCCACTACCTGTACATTTCCTTATGTGTTTCTCACCCAAAGGGCTTAAAAAATAATGCTGAACTTTTGATGAAATAATTAGACTGGAACAATCGCAAAACCGAAGAAAATGACAATATGCCTAATTCAGATCACTCTCTTAATGAATGTCCCTTTGCTACTTACATATTCATTTTGCATCATTCTGAATTTTTAACATCTACTTCAAAAGCTTTGTCAAACTAATTCCTGGGTGTGTTTGCTAAGGTATTTGAGGGTGTGCCCGCTGTGCTTTCTTTCTCTATTATCCTTCAATAAATAGGACTGAGCTGGGCTTTACTTACTGCAGCTCCCTTTCCGGTCACTACTTTGATCACTAAACTTTTATTTATGCCATATTTTGCTTTAGTTTCAACCACAAGCACTTGTTAAAAAATCTACACTTTATATTTCTTCAGTCTTCCAGATGTCCAAATCATGGCAGGTTCCGATCATTTTATGTCTGGGTTATAACAAGGGCTTTAAGATTTGACTTTTTAAAAATGTCTGCTATATACAATATTGTATATTCTTTACACATATTACATCTCTTAATCCTCTACACCTTAGGAAGTAGATGACATTAGCTTTTCCATAATAATGACAAAAGAGGCAAAGAGAAGAAAAAAATAAACAAAACAAACTGCAATCTGATATATAATATCCTCTATCACTTGGCACTTTTGTCTGCCCTGTTTATCAACAAACTATTTTAAAAAACCTATTTTTAATTGAAAAAAATGTTTGTCCTCCTTTGCACAGCAAACCGGAATTCATTTTAATGTCTATTTTTCTAACCTAAGCCTTCTTGTACCAGCAAAGCACCATGTCATCAAGACCTTTCTAAAACATTGGCATGGCTGTGATATTTCATATTCCCAGTGTTTTCAGTGTTCCCCTACTGCTTATACAATGAATTTCAAATTCCTAACTAAGCATTCTATATTCTTCAGAATTATTTCACTGCCTAATATTACTGTCCAAAACTCCTCCACAAGCACCATTTAGCTTGCACCACTCATGCTCCCAAATCCCCTGTCATATTCCTTCTTACTTCATCTCTTCCTCCAAGGGACTCAGAGGCCCTCAAGGGCAGGGACTCCACCTTACTGTCCTCTTAGTCCCTATCTGCTTTTGAGAGAGAATCTCAGAGTAAACACAACAAAGAAACAAAAGGCAAGGAGAAGACAGAACAAAAATGAATAAAATTAAGTTTCCCTAATCAGTTCAGATGGTAAATTAAACCTTAGTTTTTTATTTAGAGGGATATTTAACCTTTGTTCCAGAATACTCAGGAATCACCCCACAGTAGTTTTAGAAGGCAGCATAAAAATAAGAAAGAGAACCCCAAATCATGATAAAATCGATCACTTTTCTATTTTTCTGACTTGCAGTTTTTCAAAATTTACTAATGAAGATGTGGTATTATAATGATAGAAAGATGATCATATCATAGACTGTCAAATCTCACAACACAACACAGCTGCCAAAACATCATGCTTTAGAAACATTAGTTAAGAACATTACATGCAAAGGGCAGACTAGCTCTCTGTCCAAAACAGATAAACAAGACACAACCTCTTACTTGAAGAAATTTACAATCTTCCAGAAGAAATAGACATATAAATTTAAAGGGACCATGGAGAAGAACAAGCAGCATTCCCAGGCCATTTTCACAGAAATATGTTCCATGTCCAAAGGACACACACAGAAGAGAAATCAATTCTAGTCATAAAATATAGAATATCATAGTAGTGTGAAAAAGGTAAACGCACACACACACACACACACACACACACACAAGGATGATCGGAGAGGGAGATAATATTGTGGAAAACCAATTTTACCAAAAAATATAAACAAAAACAGATGCTCAAATAAATCAAACCAAAAAAAAAAAAGGAAAAGATAATTGGAAAAAATACCCACAAGTTAGGTTTAGCTTTTGCTTGAAATGAAGTAAAACATAAAAACTAACAGTGCTATCTTGTTTTTGAGCAAATGGAGAATTGTTCCTGCTATGTGTAAGAAGCAATAATATGTAAGAAATGTCTTGAAATTTTAAAAACATATTGCCATTTTAAAAACAAAATTCAATTTTGAATACTTAATATGATATCACAGAAGCAATGTAATATCAGAGTTATATCTTTTTAATTTTTTATTTCCTGGTAATACAAATAACTATAAAAAATTGCCCCTTTTCTTCTGTTTTTGAAAGAGGTTTGAAATAATACAGAAAAATATTTTTGAGAAGTAAATATTATCCAAATTCCACCAGTAATAGATAACCATTAACCTTTAAGTACACAAATCAAATATTTTTGTCTTTTTTGTTCACTGATATATTCTTTACTCTCTAGCATGTTGTCTGGTATATTCTAGATGCTCATTAAGTATTTGTTGTAGATGGACATGGGAAGAGAAGGCTGGCAGTATTTTTGTTACCTAAAAGGGCAAAGTATGAACAAATCAAGGGATATATACAATATTCTAGTTCTTATAGTCTTTGGATATATTAACCTAGGGATTATAATAAGAAATGTGTGAAAAGGACTACTATCCCTCTTGAACATAGACGTAATTAGGCTACATATATACCTACATATACATAATTTTAAAGTATCAGAAAAATAAATTATATTATGTTATTTTAAAGTATCAGGAAAATAAATAATAAAACCATAGAGAAATAAATATTTAATCATGACTCAAGAATTTTATGATTAGCTCCTCATTTACTGCACAGCATTAACAACAGATTTTCTGTTGTTCGTAATTTTGCTGCAAGTGGGAATCTTTGTCTTCTCAATGTCTTCACAGGTATTTTAGAGGGACATGGGGAGAATTTGTATCTGGGGTTGGGACTGATTCAGTTTTAAAGAATTTCTGAACAGAAAATCAAATGGGACTCAGAATAATATACACTGTGACTTAAAGGCTTATATTAGTGAACAAGTCGTCCCAAGTCATCACTTTACAGATAAGAGAAAGGTGACACAGAAGGATCATGTAACTTGCCCAAATTGTTGTCAGTTTGATGCCAGTCTATACTTTGGGGCCCAATAGTTCTACATCTGGTTTTTAATCCTAGAAAACTAATGAAAAAACTACAGATATATTTACATACATAAGTTTTTACCTTTGAGAAAATACTTAACAAAACAAACTGCAAAAACTAAAAACAGACACCAAACTATTGAATGATACATGGTTGATTAACTGAAGAAGGGAAAATCCAGACAAAGGAACACTAAGCAACCACTAAGAATAAAAGCATCTAATTATATATGGAATGGTGTTCATAATATATAGCTTAGTAAATAGACATAAGAATGTTTATTGTTATGATCTGACTTTAGCCTATAATGCTCTACACATGTATATATGCATAAAGAAACTGAATGAATAGAAACTGATTATAACAGTGGTTATTATTAGGAAATGTCTTATTTTCAAAAAATAATCAGAATTATTTCATTTTTTTTCTAAGATACATATCCATGGTGTAATGAAAAGAATAAGATGAAGAAAATGTACTTCATATTGCATTGAAGAGTTCTCTTATTCTAACCCGAGAAGGAATGTTCTAGATCATTCTGTATCAGTCTGTCCAAATGTAGAAAGAATTGACCTCATTGTCTTTAGTAGGCATATAGAGAACCCTGAGTGATTTCTCAAAAAAAAACATCATAGTATGAAGGAAAGCCAGATTAAAAAATGCAGTTTATATGCAAATAACTATGGCAATTTCAAATCTTTGTTGTCATTACAATGCTAAGATCTCAGTCAAGAGCCATTCGTCAAAGACAGAAGCTAGACTTTGTTATGCCCAAGAAAACGCCAGCAAATTACCTAAAATAAAGCCATATGCACAGTTACACCACCCAGATTTAAAAATAGAACATAGTTCTAAGTCTAGAGCCATAGTCAAGGTCAAACACAAGCAGAAATAAAGGACCTACTCTAAACACAGGTTTCCACACTAATCCTATGTTGTGCACCTACTACTTCTTTCCTATGGAGGTTTTGTAAGTACATATGAGAATAACTTTCCTAAAGAAAAAAACCCTATGGCTCAAGAGACCAATAGCCTACACCAAAAGTAGCTGGAGGAATGAATACATGAGGCCAGGTAAGAATGATTCCAGAACCTGTGCTCTTTCCACTCACTAAGTCTTGTAGAATCAACAGAATATCCTTTCTGTTTGTTTCACTTTGATAGTGATGATACCAGCCAGTGAGTGGATCCCTCTAGTACTGTCCATACAGGAGACCCAAGTAGCTGAAAAAGTATTTGAATATTCATGTAAATTCCATACAGCAGAAGAAAGAGTTCTAAAGGGAGGAAACCCTGATCTCATTGTCCTCTACTATATTCTTTCAGGAGCCACTAAACACTGGTCATTGATGCCCAGGGGAAGTTTATTAGCACATTTCAGGATCTTCCTAATCTTCAGAGGGATGGGTCTGCACGGGAGGGATTGCTGTATCTCTGAGTATTTATAACCAAAGGGGCTGTAGGAAGGCGGGAAGTTGCAGGAAAATATGTTCTTAACCGAGTGATCAGTGGATTCTGCAGCCCAAATGCACATAATAATTGTTTTCATTTGCTAGGGCTTCCATAACAACACACCAAAGACTGAGTGGCTTAATGGAAATTTATTTTCTCACAGTTCTGGAGGCTAGAAGTCTGAGATCAAAGTGTCAGCAGGTTTGTCTTCTTCTGAGGCCTCTCTCTGGCTTTCAGATGACCATCTTGTCTTCATGCAGACCCCCTCTCTGTGTGCCCGCATCCTAATCTCCTCCACTTATAAAGAAGTCCGTCATACTGGATTGGGGCCCATCCTAAAGACCCATTTTAGCTTAATTACTTCCATAAAGGCCAAATAAATTCACAGTCTGAGGTACTGACGGTTAGGTTTTCAACATATGAACTTGGGGGTACATGATTAAGTCCATAACACCTGCCCTCTGATCTCCCCAAAGTCATGTCATTCTCACCTGAAAAATATGCTCCTCCTATCCCAACAGCCCTCAACCTCTTAACCCATTACAAAGAGAAGTAACTGAAAAGAAGAAAAGGTCACAGTTCCCCAAAGTGTTCTGGAACCTAACAAGGCAAATTCTATCAGATTTAAGGCTCAAGAGTAATCACCTTTGATTGGGTGCTCTGCTCCCTGGGCCCTGGAGGTGACAGCCAGTCCTGAGGATTTGGTCCACTGTAGGGAACTAAGGACAGGATGACCCTGCCCCAGGGGCCTGTGCCCTGTGGAACCACAGTGGCCCTGGAGCCCTCGAGACTTCCGAATTCCTTCAGGGTCATTCTTCCTTCTTCTTGGGAGATAATACATGTTTACAGCAGACAGCTCAATGGGATTGTCTTACAGAATCTCAGAAATCTGACAACCTTCCTACCTTTTTTCCTGTTTCTATTGCTTTCAGTCCAAACTTGTAGCATTTATGGTGACAGGGTTGACTGGATCTGTGACTCATATCTGTAATGTCTTGATAGCAAACAACTGTCCAGCCACACCCCTGATGCTCTTCCCAGAGCACACTTTCTCATTTTTTGCAATATAGATAGGCTGATAATTTTTCAACTTCAAGTTTTGGTTCCTTTTTGCTTAATAATTCCTTCCATTAATTTCTTTCCTCTCAAATTTTACTATAAGCTGCAAGGAAACCAGCCATGCCTTCAATATTTTGCTTAGAAATCTCAGCCTATATCCAAATTAATCATTAGCAAGTTTTACCTTCCACAAATATTAGACTGCAATCCAGCTAACTTCTGTGCCACTTAATAATGAGAACAGCCATCCCTCCAATTTACAACAACATGTTCCTCATTTCCATCTGAGTCCTTACCAGATGCGCTATTAATGCCCATATCTCTACCACAATCTCTTCAAGTCAATCTAGGCTTTTCCGAACATGTATCTCAAAACTCTTCCAGTCTCTGCCCATTACCCTGTTCCAAAGTCACTTCCACATCTGTATTTGTTATAGCAGCATCCCATTCAGTACTGAGGCAGGGCAGGGCCATGGGACGAGCATCATGGTTAACGTTTCCTGCCTAAGATGGAAAATGCTGAGATATAAACAGTATAGTCTGAACTGGAGGGACCCCATCTTTAGGCTAAGATTTCATTTTAAAAAGCAGGGAGTTGAAAGGTAAGATTCCTAACATATTCCTTAGTAATCAGACAATAATCCACCCTATTTTAAGGCAGGGAAAGCAGTCTTAAATAATATGTTCCTAGTGCTTGAGGGTAACCATTATCTTGGAGAGGAACAAGATTAATAAATTCCTTGTGTTAAGTTTATTGTACAGAATTATCTAGAGGACTGACTGTGGATGAGGACAATCTTTCTTTGGAAAGTTCTCACAATATAATCTCACTCCATCCCATGCTCCGTGGCTCCCCCAAATCCTGGGGTGGTAGGGGCTAGTCTCTCTGCCGTGCATATTGAAGTAGACCCAGGATGCCAGGTGACCCTGGCTTTAAGAGTTGGCAAGGGAATCTGCCTTAAGCTGAGAACTTTTCCTCTTTCCCTCTTCACTTTCCTGTTTTCTGCCACCTGCACAGCAGCTGCCATTCCCTTCTGCTCTTGCTTTAATGAATTCCTTCCTTACCTATACTTGTCTGACCTGCTCAAGAATTCTTTCTCCTTCAGAGTCAAGAACCCTCCCCTGTCTGTCATAAGAAAATGCCATGGTCTGGGTGGCTTAAAGAACAAGCATTTATTTTCTCACAGTTCTAGAGGGTACAAGTCTGAGATCAAGGGGTCAACAGACTTGGTTTCTTCCGAGGTCTCTGTCCTCGGCTTGCAGAGGACCGTCTCCTAGCTGGGGGCTCACATGGTCATCTCTCTGTGGGTGTGTCTGATATCTCTGTCTGTGTCACAATCCCCTCTTCTCAGAAAGATACAGGTCATAATGGATTAGGGTTCACCCTAGGAGCCTCATTTTAACCTAATAACATCTTTAAGGAGCCTATCTAAAAATACAATGCCATTCTGAGGTACTGGGGGTTAGAACTTCAACATATAAATGTGGTAGGGACACAGTTCATCTCATGATAACAAAAAGCAAACAAAACAGCAGTAAACTCACAGACACTGAGAAGTGACTGGTGGTTACCATGGAGGAGGGCCTGGGATACCCATCGTTCTCCTGTCTCAGGCACCAATGCTCCTGGTTTTGTGGCCCCTGGACTTGGACTGAGTGAGCCTCACATGATCAGGTCATTTAATTCTCAGGCCTTCAGATTCAGAATGAATTATACACTGATTTTCCTAGCTCTCCAGCTTGCAGAAGGAAGACTGTGGGTCTTCTAGTCCTCCTTAATTGCATGAGCCAATTCTTATAATAAATCTTTCTCTTTCTCTCTCTCTTTCTCTGTCTCTCTCTCTCTCTCTCTCTCTCTATATATATATAGATATATATATATTTAAAGATATAGATATCACAGTATAAAACAATATATACATGTCACTGTATACCTTTTTATAGATAATATATGAATATATATTACATATTAAAAATATTTTTTTCTCACTAAAATTTGATTCTTCTTCTTTGAAAAACTTCAGTTACGTCCAAGTCAACTAATATTTACCAGTCCCTTGCCATGTGCCACATACAAAAAGACGATTCCTGAGGTGAGACCAGCAGTCTAATAAAAGTGGAGAGCAGTTAGGAGAGCCAGCTGTTCAGTCAAAGATACCTGAGAGTGCAATGGCCCTGTGGTTGAGCAGAAGGCTGTGCGTGCACCCGTGTCTGTGTAGTGTGGCAGTCATGGTGGGAGGGTACTAGCTACAAACATTTCTTTGTGATTGGGAGATGAAGTGCACTGTGGATATTGCTGGGAGATCACACTGTGGAGGTACATCTATACTGGAAAGAAAGTTAAATCCAATAGAAATGAATGTCTGACTCTAGGGAGAAATCTTAGAAGCAGGAAGACACAGTTAACTTGCTATCTAGTTCAGTGGTTCTTCACAGTATTAATAATTTCTAGAGCTCAAAACAAAAATTATTTAGCAATACAAATATTGTCGAAATAACATACATTAGAATTTTTTACAATTTAGTTTTAACATTGGTCAATATACTTACTTTCCAAACTCTCTCCAAATACACATGAAAAAAAAAAGACCCTAGATTTTCTTTTTCTCTAGGCTTTTCTTTGGAGTTCTCTTTTTCCTCACACACAGGACTAAGTGAAAATGGTCATCGGGAGATAAAAGTGAAGGCTCTCAGAGAACAAATCTATTCCTTAAATTGGAGCAAACAGTAATAAAATTTCTATGTGGTAAAACTGTAGCCTTCATAGATCTGAATGCTTTACAGACTTTCCAAATGTGTGTTAAGTTCTGTACGATTCAAATAGTTTTTCACTCTGAAAAAAGAAAATGTGCTACCAAAAAAAACTAACACGAGCACTGTATCTTGTCTGTTAAAGCAGTTTTTATTTCCTGTAAAGGCTTTTAGGTGAACTAGTACATACTAGTTTTCCATTAAAGATGCATGACCACCATCAGCTGAATTCTAAGGCTGAAATCTTGTGTTTCCAAAAATCTCCCCTTATCAGGAGAATCAATCCCTAGACAGATATCCTGAGGGCATAATATCCTTTTAGCTGGATGATTCTGTATCTCACAAGATCATGGACTCTTCATATTCACTTTTATTTTTATTTATTACCCTTTAGTACCATATGAATTATAAATATCTTAGGTAAAACTAGGAAATTTTCCATATTCTAGAAATTTCAACTCTAAAAAACATGAGCATAAAATGTGTCTGAACCACATCTCTCATCTTCCTAGTCCCTTAATAGGGGGCCCATAATAAATAGTGAAAGAACAGTCCCCTTGAATCTTAGGTCTTTCTTGTTGTAAAAGGGTTTCCCTCTGGTTCCCACTCTCCCTTGAAGATACTTTATGTAGTCTACAGCCAAACATTCAGAAAGAAATCTACATTCCTCTCCACATTCTCACCTTTTATTTACCCAACTGTAGTCTGGTTTCTCTCCCATAGGGCTTTCAAAACCTCTGTGACAACAGCCATCAAATTACAAATTCCAATAAGCCATTAATAATTTTTATCTTCCTCGAACTGCCTGGAGTTGACAATCTTTGACACTCTGCCCTCTTTTGACTTGGAGGAATCTACTCTTTGACAAGTCCTCTCCAACTTATGTCTTCTCATTTATTTTTGCTCATTCTTCCATAACACAGTATCAAACGCTGGTATTTCTTAGGATTCCATCCTTAATCCTCTACTGTTCTTCCTCTAAACCACTCTTGTGTCATGGCATGAGATGTACCTCACAAACTGGCCCCAACATATCTCTAATTTTTCTCCCATTTTGCAGCATAGCCTATGTTCTTTTCCTAACAACCTTTACCTTGTACTTTCGGACCTATTCTCTGACTGCTATTCCTCTTCCAAAAAAGGTTTTCTGCCATTTCCCCCCTACTGCACATTGTTGTCCAAAATACTGTGAAAATATCACTTTATAAAGGCTTTCTCTTTCCTGCTTGAAATCATTCACTGATCTCTATTGAGCTGTTTTCTGACAACGCTGTGATCAAATTTCTACTATAACATTTATCAAATGATATTTTAATTCTTCAAAACCTATCCATTACTCAAAATGAATTTTTATTTCTTCAAAAGCAAAAACTATATTTAGTATAGCATAAAGAAAGCAGTATAGTATAAGAGTTATAAAGCAGGACATGGTTTTTAGAATCAAAGAAGTGTAATTTGAATCTCAGGTATACACCACTTCCTAGTATATGGCCTCATTGTTATCATCTCTGAAATGGGGATAACAATTATATAATAATAATAGAAATATTCTAAATTATACATAACATGTGTAAAGTGCTTAACACAATTCTTGGCACAAGGTATTTGCTAAGTCAGTTTTAGCTGCTATTAATTCTCTTTTCAAATTTACACAGGGTCTCACTCATCATAGATTATCAATAAATATTTGGTGAATGAGTTAATCAATAAATGATAACAGGATATAACTATCTATGTTTCTTTAATGGCTGAAGTGATTTGAGGAATTCAGCAAGCATTGTTCCTACCATCAGAATAAATTTTAGGGCATAGAAAATTAAAACATAGACAAAATTTCCACAAAGCCAAATGAAGGTAGAGGTAGAGAAAAGGTACACAAAAGTGAAAGGTGTTTTATCTAAACCCCTCCAATTAGTAGCATATTTTTTCTGAGTTTATCAGAAAGGCTGATAATCCCCATAAAGGTCAGGTGCCTCTGGTGATACTTTGTAAGAGTGAAATGTGGAAGTGAACACTATTGTAGGCTGCTATGCCTACAAGAGATTTATTCTTCTGATACAGGGACATTCTCTGGATAGTCCATGTTCATGAGACCTATTTGTGGGGAGGAGGAAGGATGGGCTGGAATGGCCTGCATATTTTGCCTGGGAATAGTAAGAGAGGGACAAGATAGACCAAGACTGGGCCTCAGAGTAGGGAATACCAGTGTCTTGAATTTGAAGTAACGGAAGTACCTAGAACAATATTTGGTCAAGGATCATTCTGGATTTATTAACTCTAAAATACCCACAGATCTTTTGGCCTCACTATTCTGCCCTGAAGTTGCTCTGCCCAGGTTCAAGTCCTCAAGACTTTTCACCTAATGTCGCCAAACTTCCTGATCTGCAGTCCCTGTAGCTGATCCCTATGGCTCCCTTCCTCATGCCAGCAAGGGTCACCTTCAAAAGCACATTCCTTTAGCTCCAGCCTCTGCCTCAAAACCCTCTGGCTACTCATTGTTTTCATGATCCCGTGGAATCCCCTAACTTTAGCACAGACTGGTTTTTATTGATCTTTCCAGTTGTACCTTCTCACGCCCTTCACCTCCCTCTGCAGTCACCCCTCATTCTAGCTGAAGGAAAGCCCCCAAGCTCCCCACATAGGTCATTACCTCTCACATCCATGTCTTTGCTTATGTTATTCTTTCTTTTCAGGATGTTCTTTATGACACAGGACCATACGAACTACAGGAACACCAAAAGGCTGCCTCTTCTGTGAAGTCTTCCATATGTTCCCATTTCCCATTCTGAATAAATTACTTGCCCTGTTAAGACTCTACTGCCCAGGCTTTTTGTCTGAGTTCACACCTACACTTCTGTAGGTTAATTAGTTGCTCATAAATTTATAACCCTACTAATCAGTGAGCTCCTTGATGTTGGGTGTTAAATTTCATTCATCTTCACTTTTTTAGGATTAAGCACACTTTCAGGGTCTTACAC
>JAVSCE010013630.1:0-93467 GCA_032199065.1 Smutsia gigantea
ACATTTTTCCATTTACACTCCTTATCACAATTCGACACATATTTTCTGAACTTCAGCCTGGATACTTCACATTTTCATTGTTATTGTGAATAGGTTTTTTTTAACTATCATTATATCACTGACATATAGAAAAATTGTAACTTTATATTTATTTGTTTTTTTCTGACCAAACTGTATTACTGAACGCACTTGAGAGCATAGTAATTTTTCAGCTTATTCCCTTGGGTTCTCCAGGTAAACAATTCTATCACATGTGAATGATAATAACTGTGTCATCTACTCTCAGATAGCCATGTCCCTTATTTTTAATTCTTGTTTTATTCCATTGGCCAGAATTATAGAGCTGAGTTATATGGCAGGGAATGTGAGAATCCTTTCTTATTTAAATAGAAATACTTCTAGTTTTTCATTCTGAAGTGTGATTCAGCCATTGGTTTGGAAGTGAAAGCATCTTTCTTGATACAGAAGGCTAAATTTCTATCATACTAATAGGTATTAGGTTTTGGATCTGGTTTCTTGGAAATAGATGCTGAATTTTATTATAAACCATTTCAGTAAGACGTGTGCAAATTTTCTCTCTGATTTATTAATACATTTAAATATATTAATTATCCTGAACCCCTTAATGAGGAAAAAAAACTTATTTAGTCAGTGAATATTATCCTTTTATTCTCCTGCCAGATTTTTTCATCATATTTTATTTAATATTTTCATATTATATTCAAAAGTGAATTTCCCTTTTTTGAACTATCTTTGCCTGGCTATAATATTAGAATTAACCATAACTTCCTAAAATTAATTGGGTAGTGTTTTTAGGGTCCCTATTCTCTAAAACTGGTTAGATTAAAAAAATACAGTTCTTGATTAAAGCATCTTATGTTTTCTCTTTGGTTAAAAGTAAACTTTTGATAACTCTTAAAACATTTCTATCTTATTTATTTGGGCAAGAGTTCTATAGCCCTGGGTTGTTTTGGTAGTACAGTTTTTTTTCTTAAAAAACAATTCATATACACCTTCTCTAACATTTACTACAAAAATAATACTTTTAAAAGGATATCATTTCTCTTATTTTCCTCATAATTTGTTTTATATATTTGAGGGAGAATTTTCTCCTCATATCCTTTCTAAATAGATCATAAATTGTCTATAGTTTCAAGAAGCAGTACTTAGATTTATGCATTAGTCTTGGTATTTATTTCTTTTTGCTCTTGAAACATTTTCCTTTACTTTGGGTAATTTAATGTTTAAAACAAAGAATTAGTAATATAGTAATATTGACTTCTGGTCTATTTATATTCTTTACTTATTTTCTAAGTATATATATAAAAGCTTTTACATATATAATATGTAACATTACATATATGTATATGTAATATATATCATATAGGTAAAAGTTTTAAAATTAAATATATATTAAATAACGGGGTATGTGGTGGGGACTTGATAATAGGGGGAGTCTAGTAACCATAATGTTGTTCATGTAATTGTAGATTAATGATACCAAAATAAAAAAATATATGTATCAATTATATATACTAAGTGGCTAATATATATTAAAGTTTTTTATCTTTATTATATCCTTTCTCATTCTTTCATACACTAAATTTGTTGTTTCTTTTCTAATATCTTGCATTTTATACTTATTTCTTTTACATTTGCCATTTTAGATTTAATAATAAAGTGCACAGACTATGAATTTTCCTAAATTCAGTTTTGATGTCATCCCATGAGTTTTACCTCTTAATGATCTTTTTGTTGTTATTTTATATTTTATTATATGTCATTGTGAACTATATTTACTTTAAACAAAAAATTAAACTATCAAAAATCACACCATTTTCTCTTATTTGCACTATTTTCCATATTAACACAGCTCTATGATTCTGGCCAACGGAATAAAATAAGAATAACAAATTTTATTTTTTTCCAAATAAAAGTAATGAATGTATGTTGTAAGAAATTTAACATAGAAAACCAAATGATATTACAATTAGTAGATCATAAAGTAATAATTTTAACAACAAAACAAACAAAAATTTCTCTACAGCAAATGACACCATCAACGGAGTTTTTTAAATGACAAATTCTGAAGATTTGTCAACATCTGACAAAGAACTTTCCTATATCAATGTGAAAAAATAATTAACAGAAATTTAGAAAAACAGCACAGCATATAGAGAGACTGCCAGTCAATATTGCTAATCCTCTGTTTTTAAACATTTAATTAACCAGAGCAAATAAAAGAAAGAAAGAACTGAAAATGATTCAATGCAACTTGTTTATGCCCTCTGGCCATTTTTATAACAGTACTGTTTCTTACTGATTAAAAATCCTTACAGAGAAACATATTATATTGTATATTGTGAAAACATTTTTTGTCATGATTTGCCATTTGTGGTTTAAGAGTAATTTGCTATATATTTCTAAAAAATTTAGGTAGTCAAATCTATCAGTTTTATCCATAAAAAACACATATACTTCTCCCACAAGGCATAGCTCAGCATACTTTTCATTCAATTATTTTAGTCAAAGAAACCCTAAAGCCCCAAGGGTTCCTTCAAAATTCTGTTGTCTATCAATACATGTTGACACTAATAGTGCAGCACAGATTTATTTTTATAAGAATCATCAGAATTTTTCTGTGATTATTTAATTAAAATTTTTAAATAAATTTTGAGATTTCTACATGTACTATTAAGCACGTCACCAAAGTTTACCCTAGTACATAACAGTGTCCATGAGAATTACATGTTTTTCTGAGAACATGCTTCTTAAAAATGTGTTCATGCCCTCTCAAACTTGTATTTAAATTCAAAGAGCTTTATGTTGCTCCTTTAAGGATTTGCTCACTGGATTCATTAAGTGCAATACCTGAGAAACATGAAATTGCCATTTGTACTTAAAATGAAATATGTGAATAAATAAAAAGCGTTAATATGCATTAACTTTTTTAGGCCTGCTGAAATGACATAGAATACGTTGCACCTGCTATGGCTAAGACACCAACATTTTTATACACTCAGCTCATTTGTAGACTTGGACCTCATTCAATTTCATTCGTTTCACTTTGTATTCGTGGAAAAAGTACTGACACCATGTTGATATTTGTCACTTAATAATATAATTTACAAAATATGTTAATATCATACTTTTATATCACTTCCCTCCTATCCCCATTAGTGTTTGGTGGAAACTTTGGTTTTATTCTTCACTTATTTTTTCCAGATAAACTTTAAGATTATTGTGTCAATTTCAAAAAGGAAGTGAGAGGAGACAGGGGGTAAGGAAAGAATCACACCAGGGTTCTGACTGGCATGTGTCAATGTTGAAAGTAATTTAGGGGAGCAGCCTTTCCTGCCCTCCTTGCCTAAGAGAGCATTCCCGTCCAGGTTGGGTGGGTTGTCTTTGTAGCTTCCCTCCATACCTTACATTCTATTATGCACCTGTTGTTTTTTATGTGCTGTTATCCATCTCCCCAGCTGGACTATATCCTCCATGAGGTCAGGGACTCACTCCTGCTCATCACTGTATCTTCAGAGCCAGGTATGCAGTATGCACTCAACAAATATTTCTTTAATCAAGTGCTTGATGATCATAGTTTTTTAATTGATTCTCTTAGGTTTCTCAAGTACGTTATCATGTCATCTGCAAATAATGATGCATAATTCTTCTTTCTCAACCTTTAGTCTCATGTCATTTCCTACCTAATACATTATGTCACAGTTCCAGAATTATATTCAAAAATAGCAGTGATTGGTCACATACTTATACTGATACTGATTTTAAAGAGTTTTTTTACTATCTCACATGATGCCGCTATTTAAGATAGACATACTGGTTATTCATGTTAAGGAAGGATACTTCTGTATCTATGTTGCAGAGAAAATCCAGAAGTAACATTTTAAGTTTTGGTAAATATTAAATAGTAGTCATGATATTGTTGCTCATTTTATTGTAAATGTTTTGTTTTGCTATTAAGATCAATGTCAGCTGTTGCTTTTTACACATATATTAATTTTCATTGTGTTGACAAGAATACTCTTGAATTCACAGATGTTCTTTAAAGGTTGAAAAGACAGGTGGCTGGGGGTGGCTGGTGTCCGGGCCCACAACTATATGAAGGTGGTTCTTTGACAAAGTTTTCAACTTGTACTACAATTATTTGTCTCTTTGGCTTTCCTTTTTCATCACAATAAGTCTTCATTACTTCCCTGTAAGATTATCCATTTCATTCATGTTGTCAAAAGTTTTTATATCAGAGTTTTACAAAATGATCTAAGTCTTTCAATTCTCTGCATTTGTGGTTCTTTCACTTCCTCCATGTTAATACTGTGCTTTAGTATTTTTTCATTCATTTAGGCTTTCTAGAAGTTTACCTATTTTACTGTATTTCAACCCAGCTTTTAATTTTATTTTATGCCTCAATTATTTTGGTTCCTAATTCTTCAAATTTCAGCTTTTGTTATTATTACTGCTATTTTCTATTTTGCTTGGGTTTAAGTTGTTGCCTTTTAATCAACTTTTTGAGTTGAATCCTTAATTTATTTTCTTGTTCTGTTTGATTCTTAAAGAGTAAAGAATATGAATTTTCTTTCTGTATAATGCTAAGTACAGTATTTTGGAATTTCACTTTGATTTTATCTTCAGCCCAAAGGTTTGATTTGGTTTAGTTTGGTTTCTCATGACAAGTATTACTGTTTTAATTTCTAAATGGTTAGGTAAAGAGGACATTCTTCCATCAGTGTCTGATCCTATTCCTAAAATGGTCAAAGAATGTAACTTGTTGCATGTCTACTTTTTGAGTCTGCTGACATTTTGATGGCCTAATGTTCAGTGAGAAGAGAGGGGACTCCCCTGTAAAGGGTCAAGGCATCGGTATTGGTCTCAGAGTACAGACTTAGGGATTCTTTGGTTTCCTTGGTGGGTCAAGGGCTGAAAGACGTGCATTAGACTCCATTATTTCATTGCGCTTTTGTTCATTTCTCTCTATTCCTATAATTTAGTACTTTGTAATTTTGTGCATAACTACTCATGACGGTTGCTCATTTTTCGGGGGGTTGTTTTTTTTTCTTGGTTTTGGTTTCAGGTTTTCCTTTAGTTTTTTTTTGACGTATAATTGACACATCATATTAGTTTCAGGTGTACATCATTTGTTTTGAATTGTAATTCACATCACTCTGGGACTCCTTATGCCCATTTTTAAATTTTTTTATTATGACTTTATGTTTTAGAGCAATTTTAGGTTCAGAGCAAAATTGAGGGAAAGGTAGAGATATTTCCCATTATACCCTCTGCCCTGACACTTGCATAGCCTCCCCCATTATCAACATCCCCCACCAGAGTAGTCTGTTTGTTACCATCATCACCCAGTCCATTGTTTACATTACGGCTCACTCTTGGTGTTGTGTGTGCCATGGACTGGACAAAATGCACAGCGACATGTATAATCATTACGGCATTAAACATAGTACTTTGCCCTGAGAATCTTCTGTACTCCTCCTATTCACCCTTTCCTTCACCATTTTCTGGCAGCCACTCATCTTTTTTTCTGTCTCCATAGGTTCGCCCTTTCCAGAACATCACATAATTGGAAAAATAAAGTATGTAGACTTTTTCAGATTGGCTTCTTTCACTTAGTAATAAGCATTTAAGTTTTTTCCATGTCTTCTCATGGCTTGGTAGCTCACTTCTTTTTTAGCACTAAATAATATTCCATTGTCTGGTTGTACTACAGTTTATCTAGCCACCTACTGAAGGTCTTCTTGGTTGCCTCCGAGGTTTGGCAATTACGAATAAAGCTGCAATGTACAGGGTTTTGTGTGAACATAATTCAGTTCCTTTGATCAAATACCAAGGTGTGCAACTGAAGGATTGTATGTTAGGAGTATGTTTAGTTTTGTAAGAAACTACCAAACTGCCTTCCAAAGTGATCCTACCATTTCCCACCAATATTTGGTGTTGTCAGATTTCCAGATTTTGGTCTTCTAATAGACATGTCCCACTTATTTTCCAAAATCTTTATGTAACAACGTTTGTAGAATGCTATCTATGCCAGGCATCTTACAAATATGTCCTTTAACTCCCACCAAAACCTATGAGGCAGGTATTATTATCCCCAAAATAGAGATAAGGGCCTGAGACACAGGAAATTGAGTAACATGCCCCAGGCCGCACAGAGAGTAAATCCAGAGACATTTTTCAACCTGGGTTCCAGGGTGGCCATTCTCTTTCATTACTATTTATTGAGATATAATTCACAAACTTAAAATTTGCCACTTTAATGTATACAATTCAGTGAGTTTTAGTACATTCACAGTTTGGTGCAACCATCACAACTGTCTAATACCAGAACATTTCCATTACCTCAAAAAGAAACCCCACATCCATCAGCAGCCAGCCCTAACCCCCACTCCCAAAGCCTCTTATCTGTCTCCATGGATTGGCCTAATTCTGGACATTTCATACACATGGAAGCACACAAAATGTGTCCAGCTTCTTTACCTTAACATAATGTTTTTAAAGTTCATCCATGCTGTAGCATGTATCAGAATTTTATTCCTTTTTATGGCTGAATTATATTCCATTATATGGATATGCCTTATTTTCTTTATCCATTTATTGGTTTGTAAGAATTTGAATTGTTTCTCTGATAGGACTACTATGAATAATACTTCTATGAATATTTGTGTAAACATTTTTATGTGAACATATGTTTTCTGTTCTTTTGGATATATGCTTTGGAGTAAAATCGCTGGGTCACGTGGTAAGTCTATGTTTAACCTTTTGAGGAATTGCCGAAATATTTTCCACAGCAGCTGCAATATTTTATATTCCCACTGGCAATACATAAGATAAAATCTGTGTTCTTAAGGGCTGTGTTTTATTACTGATCAGAATTTAATATGAATTTAATTCATTCAGATATCATCCTTATTCTCCTGCCATATTTTTTCATTATATTAATGCTTGGGTTTTTTTCACTGGTTACATTTAGAAATTTAAATAATATACTAAAAATTTCCACTTCTGTTTCATCCATGTTTGATGTCTCTTCAGTCCCCTTTGTAAAGTAAGGATATCATGACCTAACACTTCTTTCCACCTTACCCCCACACCTCCTCAGCTCACTTTCATTCAGCTACTTTGTAACTTTTACATTGTCAGAGAAGATTATATTTAGATTTTCATCCTGCAATCAGTCTTCCATACTTTGTCTTCAGGCTGACTCTAATTAGAACCTGAAAACCATTAATCAGTATTCTTGCTCTATAACTATTTGGTGCTGGCCATGGAATATGCTAGAATTCTGTTTCTTTCTCAGAATATCAAAGTCATGACTCCTGGGTCATTCAAAGACTATGCCTAGGATTAAGATTGAGTGGAGATCTTGTTTATTTACATCAGTTGTTTAAAATAATGGAGCCGTTTAGTTCATATGATGTACATGACGTTCTTGCAGTTTGTATTTGTGTTTTTATTTAAGTTTGATCTTTCTCCTAGAGTTTATAATTGCATTTTTTTATTTTTTGAGGCACTGTTTGCTTTTATCATGTCTTATTTTTTTTAATTCTTGATCACACTTTCTAGTCTATCATATACTACTATTCCCTCCCAGATCCTTCTGCTCTGTTCCCTGTAGAAAACCACTTACTTACCTGGACTGCTATACAGCTGTCATTCTGGGACCTCAGATCTGTGCCTTCCTGCTAAAAGGCACTGTTACCTAGGTCCTTGTCTTCTCCTTCTTGATGTAGTCCCTCCTGTTCCTAGAGAACATATCCAGATATTTTTTAAAGGGGGATGGTGCTTAAATATCAAGAAAAGAAAAATGAAGGCCAATTTTTCTCATAAAGATAGGCTCAAATACGCAATAACAGCTTTAGCAAATAGAATCTGGCAATATACAAAAAATATAATGGATCTTGAAAAAGTGAGATTCATTCCAGAAATGTAAAATTGGTCTGATTTTTAAAATAAACCAATATAATCCACAATATTAACAAACTAAAAAAGAAAAATCATATGATGATCTCAATATATGCAAAAAATGACAAATTCCAAACCTATTCGTAGTTGAAAACAAACAATAAAATCTCTCAGCAAATGAGAATGGAAGAAACTTCCTCAAATTATCAATAATGAAACACTGAACTTTCTTTTTTGCTAAGATAAGGAAAAGGCAAGGGTGTTGAATATCACCTTGGCCCTAGCCAGTGAGAGCTGGAAAAAAAATGTGGGAGTTGGAGGGGATGAGGGCATCCGACTGGCTGGAAAAGAAGAAACATAACTCTCTTTGTTTGAAGATGATATGATTATCTATGTAGAAAACCCTAAGGAATTTACAAAAGAAAAGCTACAACTAATATGTAATTTAGCAAAGTCAAAAACATACAAGTTCAATATATAAAACAATTACATACAATGGAATATTATTCAACCATAATAAAGAAAGAAGTCCTGCCATTTGTGACAACACGGATGGACCTAGAGGGTATTATGCTCAGTGAAATAAGCCAGGCAGAGAGACAAATACCATATGATTTCACTTACATGCAGAATCTGAAAACAAAACAAAATGAACAAAACAGCAATAGATTTATAAACACTGAGGAGTGACTGGTGGTCACCATGGGGAAGGGTTTGGGGTGAGTGGGTGAAATAGATGAAGGGAATGAAGAGGCACAAAATCTCAATTATAAAATAAATTAGTCACAGAGATGAAAGTACAGCATAAAGAATATAGTAAATAGTTCTGTAACATCTTTCTACGTTGACAGATAGTATCTACACTAGCTAGGTTAAGAATTTAATAATGTGTGTAACTGTCAAATCACTATGTTGTATACTTGAAAACAATATAATATTGTCTATCAACTACACTTCAATAAAAAAATCAAAAAAATACCAAAAGTTTTAAAAATGAAATTGGATTTCCATATTCTTGTAGCAAACAATTCAAAATTAAAATTTAAACACTATCAAATGCAATAGCATCAAAAATGTGAAATACTAAGGGAAAAATTTAACATAATATGTGCAAGGCCTGTAAATGAAAAACTAAAATATTACTATGAGAAGGTAAAGAAAATCTAAAGTACATGAAGAGAAATTCCATGTTCATAAAATTCCATGTTAACATAACAGTGTTAACTTATCAGTTCTCTCCAAATCAGTCTGTAGATTCACTGCAATACATATTAAAATCTCAACAGAGTTTTTGTAGAAACTGATGACTTTTATATTTATATATGTGAATATGTATTTTTTATATGGACATTTAAATGACCTAGATTAGCTAAAACAATTTGAACAGAGAACAAAGTTGGACAGTTTATGTTGCTTGATATCAAGCCTTACTATAAAACTGAAGCAGTGAATGCTATATTGGTGAAAGGATATAAGTATTGCTCAGAGAAGGGAATAGAAAGTTCAAAAATATCCCCTCATAAACATGGTCAACTGATTTTTGACACATACCGAGATAATCCAATGGAAGACGATGGTCTTTTCAACATATGTTCTGGAAAAACTGAACATCTATATGCAAAAAAAGAAAAAAGGAATCTCATCCACACACCAGATACAAACATGAACCCAAAATGAATTATAGGTCTAAATATAAATCATTTTATGTGCTTCTGGAAGAAAGCATAATTTTGTAAGAATGTCATAGTGACCCTAGGTTAGGCAAAGACTTCTTAATTAAGGTGCAAAAAAGGGAGGACCTAGAAAAGAAAAAAATGACAAGTTGAATTTCACTATAATTAAAAACTTGTTCTTCAAAAGGCACCATTATGAAAATGAAAAGACAAGGCACAGACAGGGAGAAAATGTTTGCAAAACAGTATCTGAGAAAGGACTCATATTCAGAATATATAAAGAAGACATACAATGCCATAAAAAATAAAAGTGAGCAAAAGATTTTAATAGTTATTTCACAAAAGAAGATCTACAGATGGCAATTAAGCATGTGAAAAGATGCTCGACATCATGACTCATTAGGAAAATGCTAATTAACACCACAGTGAGATTCCATTTCACACATATTAGAATGGCTTGAAAAAAATACCAAAGGCTGCCAAAAATGGGAAGCAACTGGAACCCCCATGCATTGCGATAGGGATACAGAATGGTCCAGGAACTTTGGAAAACAGTGTGGCAGTTTCTTATAAAGTTAAGCACACACTTGCATTATGATGCAGCTATTCCACTCCTAGGTGTCTATTCAAGAGAAATGAAAACATTTATTTGCACAAAGACGAGCACAAATGTTGAGAGAAGCTCTAGTCTTAATACCCAAAACCCAGAAACAACCCAAATGTCCCTATTCTGCTGAGTAAGTAAACAAAATAAAAGTAATAAACTACTTATATGCTAAACAATATAAATGAATCTCAAAAGCAGTGTGCTAAATGAAAAGCCATATTAAAAAAATTTCACATTGTATGATCTAGAAAAGAAAAAGGAGTGGAGGGAGGGGCAGTGACTGAAAAAGGGCAGGAGAGAGATTTTGGAGTGATGGAAATGTTCTGTATCATGATCCTGCATATGCCAAACTCATCAGATTACAATAATAATATGGAAACTTTGATTATATGTGAATTTTTCTTCAATAAAGCTGATAGTCCAAAAGAGTGCCTACCAGATAAGTTTTCTTTAAGCCCCAAACTCCACTTTCAAGGGACAGTTCAACTGAGTGTGGAATTCCAGATCATATTGTTTTTTCCCCTCCAAATGCTGAAACTATCACCTTCTTGAATCCAGCATTGTCTTTGAAAACATGAATTCGCTTTCCTACAAGGTGACTTGTTCCTCTTTCTTTAATGTTTTACGATAATGAGAGTAACAAACTGTTACTCAGAGTTTGTAGTATTACAAGACCTGTTCTCCGTACAATGTACCCAGTCCCTTGGAATTTCTTGGAGATAAATCCAGTTGTGATGTCTTTTTCATTACTGTTCTGAAAACTTAGAGAACCAATTCAGTATGAGGACTACTGTTCTAGGGGGGAGGTTTCTTTTATTGTTTCCTGGCCGTTTGTTTCTGTCTCAACATCCTCTGTTCTCTGCTACTAGTTCTCCCAATAATGGGGATTAGATCTCTTGGGAACTGACCCTTTATTTCTCTTATCTCTTATCTTATCATTTCTCCTCTTTCCAGACCTTTTGTTGCTTCTTTTATTTTAACAGTCATGTTTTTAATCTCTAAAACATTTCTTGTTTTCTGAGTGATCCTTTTCCCTAGCTACTCTCCTTGTTCTTTGAAGGTAACATCTTTGATGTCACTGAATGTGCTTTTAGAATATATTTTTTGTTCTGCTTTTTACCTTGGCTTCTCTCTTTTATCTGCCCCTCCCCCCCACCCCACCCCCCCCGCCGTCTCTCTCTCACACACACACACACACACACACACACACACACACACACACACACACACGTGTGTTGGTCCTTGGTTGTCTATTCATCTGTAAGAAGGACGGGGTGGCTGGCTGAGTTTCCCCTGGTGTTGGGTGACCTAGACAGCTTCCTGTTTGCTCACTGCTGAGTTCGAACTGGAGTTCTTTGAGAGGCAAGTAAATGGCAGATTAATTTAAGTGACGGGTTTTGGATTAGGTGGACAAGGTGTTGGAGAGAGGATTTGAGTCAGTCCCAGGCATTGTCATTCAAGGAAGAAGACTTAGCATGCCCCAGATCACATATTCCTTTTTCTTTTGTTTGTTTTTTTTGGTATAAAGTCCCCCTTCGCCCCTCCCCTAGAATTAAATTCCAGCATCCTGAACTCAGTTCAGCCTGGAGAAATAGGGGAAAATCATGTTGTCAGCCAGTATCCTTATGCTGTGTGCTAACCTTCAACTAATCCACCCGTGTAGAGTCCAGCTCCCATCGCCCCCTCTGGCTGACAGGCTGTGCTGAGCCGGGAGCCCCTGGGCCACCCCCACCTCCTCAGCAGGGCCTTTGTGGCCTCTCCTGATCTGAGCTGTTCACAATTTACATCACCCACAAGCCTACTCCTATCCCCTCTTGAACATTCAGAATTTTTCTCCCAGTTGAAGACCTACTCTCTGCTCCCTTTTATTCTTCTTTCTATAGGAGTTTTGGATTGCTTGTTTTTCACTTGTTTGAATTTCTATCTGTTCATCACCACAAGATCTTAGAAAGCACAAAGTGTGAACAACTATGCATTCCATTCTCTTGAAAATATAAGTCCTCTTCTCCATTCATTTTTTGCCCACCAAAACTGCTCCTGCTAATGGAACCCACCACCACAGCCCTGTATTAGGTCACTCTAATGAAACATTCTTAAATGTTCTGTGACCATTTTAAAGACAGTTTAACCATTTGTGTGTTTTTCACAAGTTCTACACATTCATCAAGTTAATCAAGATTAATTTTATAGCAACAAAGATAAATTATATAATGAATTTTTCTATATCCTTATTTAATATGCTTTCTTATTTGTCAAAGACTGACACTAAATTTCTTTCACTAAAATTTCACTTTTATGATAACTTTAAAAATTGATATGTATATATTTAGATGCCATTTTCATAGATAGATGATAGGTAGATGCTGTTGTTTGGGGCATAAAAGTTTGTGACTATGCTAGCTTCACAGTAAAGTGAAACTTTTATCAAGATAAAATAACTGTATTTTCTTTAATTATTTTATATAACATTTTACTTTTTCTGATATACTCTCCACACAGCTTTCTTTTGGTTTATATATTCTTAACACATCCTTACAAATCTCTTTATTCTTTCACTTTCTCTGAAAATTTACTTTAGTGTTTCTCCTAGGCAGTAAAAAGCCTCGATTTCAATTTATTTTTTGATCCATGAAGGAGTTTAACCCCATTCATCATTCTACAGATGTTTACTGAGCAACTAACTATCTCATTAGATCTGCTGTTCAGAGGTGAACAGAACATAGTTCAAGCCATTATAATTTTTTTGCATCTTATTTTCTCTATTTGGAAATATAACCTGTTTTCTTTTGTTTTCTCTAAGTCCTTACCTTTGAGTTAAAAGAGGAAGAAAAGAGAAGGAAAAGGATTCAGCATTTAGTCATCATTTCTAAAAAATACTCTGAGCAAATTAAGAATAGACCTTCCTTAACTGACAAACAATATTGATTTTAAAATATGCCTATAAATGGTGAAAGGCTGAAAGTTTACCCTCCAAGGTCAGGAACAAGACAAAAGCATCCACTCTCACCACACCTAGTCAATACAAAACTGGAAGTCCTAGCCAGAACAATTAGGCAAGAAAAAGAAATAGAGGAGAATGGTGGTTTTCAAAGATTTGGGGTGGGTGGTAGAATGGAGAGTGTTGGTCAATGGGTAGCAAAATGCCAGTCAGAAATGGATTTAAGTTCTGGAAATCTAATGTACAGCGTAGTGACTCTAGTGAATTAATGATACTGTAGAATATACATGAGAGTTCTTAAGAGAGTAGATCTTAAATGTTATCACCACAAAAAAATATATATATATATATATAATTACGTGACAGGATAGAGGTGTTAACTAACCTTATTGTGATAATGGTTTTGCAGTATATACGTGGATCAAATCATCATGAAGAACATCTTAAACTTACATATGTCATATGTCATATATATCTTAAAACTGGGAAAATTAAAAAGTAATAGTTAAAATACACCTATAGTATATAATACATATGTATACTATATGTATTATATACTACAAAATATATATTTATTTATTTATTTATTTTACCACTTCACAACATTTCACTGGAGCAACAAAGCAAGAAGAATGCACACTATATGACTCAATTTATGTTAAGTAAAAGTCAAGATAGCAATAACCTCTGGGAGTGTGACAGTAAGTGGAAGGGATCAGGAGACATCCTCTGGGGCCTAGCCACGGTCTTCATATTGATCTTGTGTTTGTTATACAGTTGAATTCAGTTTGTGAAAATTCACTAAGCTTAACATATAACACTTTCATGCATGTATGTTATACTTCGATGAAGTTAAACAAAAAGAAAAGACAACTTACCCACCTTTATTTTTATAATTGTCAGTATCTCTTTGTAAAATCAGAATATTAATATTGTTTCCTTACACTCCCTCTAGTTTTATTAATACAATTAGCAATATTTAGGCCCAAAGTACTGTTATAGTTTTTAGAAATTGTTAAATTATTTTGTTTTGAGCTTTGTCATTCATTTTATAGCTATATTTACCAAAATTATATAGACTTAAATATTTAACTGGATTTCAATTCTTATTCTAGGTTTTTCATAGTTTATAGTCTCTATTCCTGACTTAACAGATTTTGATTCACTTCTCATTTGACTGGGAAACATCTTTAAAGAGATTCTTATAGGAAGAATAACTACTTCATGATTTTTGTCATACCTAACATGAGTCTTTCTTCCATCACCTCACTTAACTGTTTTCTGATTTTTGTTTGTGTTGTTTCTTATCTTTTGTTTGAGGATTTATCTTTTTTAAATAAGTAGTAATATACAAGTTAAATACCTTATTTTAACACACACTTGGGCTGAAATTCTGAGAAAATATATTTGTAACTAGTTTTCTCTATCACCATTGAAAATGATACAATATCTACACTATCCCTTATGTAAAATGACAAATTCTATCTACTTTTTCTTCATGCCATCTTCTCTGCATCTCTCAATTTTAGCTGGTATAAAATAGAACTTAAATATTTCCATTAAAATGTTTACTTTTCTCCTTTGTCATAAACTCTATAGCCATATTTTAAACAACTAATCTGAATAACTGTTTCCTTTTTAGTGCATTATGCCATTTCTTTTACACTACTTAGTTCCATTTCTTGAGTTCTTTATTATTTATAGGCCCTTCATTCAGAGAGAACAATTCTCTGGATATTTTTTTAGTGAAGGGCACATAGGTGGTATACTTTCTGAGTACTTTCATATTTCTAAATCTACAAGGATGTATCAGATCGGTTGAGAGAATGGAGAATTGTGTTTTCAATTCAAAATAAACTTTTATTATTGAAGATTCAGTCTATATATACTATAGAAAATTAGGAAATACAGATAAGTAAAAGACAGGAAATAAAATCATTTTCCTATTAAGACCCTAGACTATAAACTCCCAGACCTTTTTCTATGCACATCCATGTACATGTATGTTTATTAAAGTAAGATCATACGGTACATACTGTTTTGTAACATGCTTTTATTCCCTAAACAGATGTCCATCTTTATAGCATTAAATTGTAATGTCATCTAGTGGCCAGACTGTACTGAAATTTTGTCAACTGTCCTTTCTAGATGGCTTGTCCCAACTAGATGCCATCCACGTACGTGCTTATTCCCTTACATTACTTCTAATCTAGAATAGGTGCCTTTTCATGAGGCTGGATGGGAACAAAAGCTCCATATTCTAGATTTGTCTGCTGCCTCCTCTTGTAACACTGAGGCACAATCATCTTTCTCCAGATCTCTGTCAAGTTCCTGCTATTTAATGTTACAGAAGAAAATCCAGTTTACAACTTGATTTCCCTTCCTTCCTTCCTTCCTTCCTGCTGCTTTCACTTACTTTTCTACCCTTAAAATATAAAAATGTCTTGAGGTGCTATCTCCATGACACTAATTAATTGATTATGACTGGTATTCAGTGAATACTTTCATCTAAAAGATAAAGTTTTTATTAAGCTCAATGACTGCTTTTTTTCTTTATTGTCTCTATGCTATTTCCTTTTAAAATTTCTATTATACGTGATTTAAATATCCTGGACTTGTCTCCTGGGCTTGTCTCCTTGCTGCCCTCCCAGTCATTTCTACCTCTATTCCTTTCACAAGAAACTGTCTTTCTGCCCATGGATTTGGGCATGAAGGCCAGGATAGGGTGCTCAGTCTTAGCACACTACCAGAAGCACAGGTGCCCCTGATCCCACCCGGCATGTGTTGAGCTCTTCCCCTGGACCAGGCTCTGTTCTACATGCTCTGCCCCTCAATCAATCTTCATATGAAACCTAGTAGCCTGACATTAGGATTAACTACATTTTACCGATGATGAAACCATGACCCCCATAGTTAAGAAACTTGCCCAGCCACATGTAGAGTAAGTTGAGTAACTTGACTAGCCCCATGCCCAGACTGGAATCCAATTCCAGGCTCTTTGTCCTCACTCTCTGCACTGTCAGGAACCTGAAATTGGCCCCAAACTTTCTGCCTTCCGGCCCCATGGCACTCCCAATCTTACACGGCCCCCTGGTGGGATCCCACTAAACTCCTTCCAAGTAAGTTGCTCATTTGCATGCAGCCAGCTGCGGACAGGTCCTCCCCTGATATTCTTGTTCTATATTTCGTAGAAATTTCCTCAAAATGTAATATGGCTGGCTGCCTTCTCTGGTTCCCAGTACGAATACAGATTTTCCCTATATTTACATTCTTTTGGATATTTCAACGGGAAGCCTCTTGTTAAATCCACATTTGGGGGTTTTTGTTTCATATGTATGGATATCTACCCAATCAAAATGCAAATTCCAGTTATCTCATCTCCTTAACCAAAAACCTTCTGGGACTGTCCAAACTGTAGTGAACAAAAGGAAACTCCTTAACTTAGAAATCAGTCCTCCAAGAACAAACCCAGTCTGACTGTCCCATTACGTTCCCTATCACTCTTTCTATACACTTCAGTTTTGGAAGAAACTGGCTCACAACTGCTCTCCCCCTGTCCTGGCCCCATACCCGGGCACCGTGCTGCCCTCTCCAAGTGGAATGCTCTCTTTCTCATCTCGTCCTCTCCCCTTCCTCAGATGTTCCACAGGCATTTCACCTCTCTCCCTCCCTTGTGACTTCCTCTCAGGGAGGGTCCCAGCAGAAACCAGATGGCACACTCCAGGGAAGATTCTCTAAGGAGGGAATTACAACATAGGAAGTGGCTGCAGAGGAGCCTCCAGGGGTAGTGTGGGGACCAGTGTCCAGGCCTAAAGGAATGAGAAAAGGGGAGATTACTGGACCTAGAAAGAGAGAATCCTGCACTGTCTTGAGTACTGCAGAGACCTTCTGTCAGTCAAGGGAGCAGCCACAGAGGGAGGGACCCAGCAGATAAATACTCTGGCCTCAGTTTCCCTGACAGTGCTCACCTCCAGGACCCAACCAGAACCCACCCAGAATCCAGATAACCCAGGACTCCTTGATATAATGCACACCCCATCCTCCTGAGGCTGGGAATAGGGTGGGAGGGGAAGGATGAGGGTCAACAGGCAAACGAAGAAATCAGCCACAGACTCAACCACTTCTGTTGTTTATAATAAGCATGTGTGTCCCAAACTGCCCTCAAGCCCACGAGGGTAGGGATCATTACTCTGCATCTCTGTGCCCCAGGGTCAATGGCAATCAGTGTGCAGTCTGTGCCCCATGAAGTTGTGTTGAGTAAAGGAACAACATATGATATAACCCACTCATTTGGTCTGAAATTCTAGAGGTGAGAAGGGTTGGCTTGGGTCATCACCCCCCTTCTTAGTGACCAGTAGTATTGATTGAGGGATTCATGTGGGGCCACAGACTGATGTTTTTCAACATGTGTCCTCTCAGCTATTAAGCCCTGGGGCTGATGTCGTCTGTAATGTATTCTGAACAGGCTAGCCAAGCCTAGACTTCAGCGTCCTTCCCTAGCACCGGAGAACATGAGCAACCAGCCACTAACACAGGCTATGCTTGCATTCATTTGTTGACTCATTCATGTATTCCTTCATTCATTAAGCACATAGTATGTATAGCAGGGTTTTAAACCCATATGTTTACAGGGACCTGGCAGTGAAGGTAAGCAGAAGCAACAGCCCTAGTATAAGTAAAGAGAAAGAGTGGGACCACAGCATAAGGGAGGGCACATTCCCCGTTAAAGAGGTCAGCTCCACCTGTAGTTGCGGATGGCTGCTCTGCAGTAATGCAGGCCCAGTATTTCTGTCTCTTCTCTTTCCTTTCTTTTTTTTCCCCAGAGAAAACGGATTTCCAGCTTGATCTGAAATCTTTTTTAAATGCAGGCAGTTCATTCCATTTGTGTGTGTGTGTGTGTGTGTGATGGATAATCAAATTTGTTTGTTTTCTGATTGAAACTGACCTGTGGGGTATCACTTTGCACCCTCCACTATTCAGAGAACCAGGGACTAGATACCATCACACATGGAAGGACCCTACTCCCCGTAAGCAACTCTTAAGTCAAAGTGGAAGAGTGTCTAAAGAAAGGGTAGAGATAACCCATCATGGGAAAATATTCCTCACTCTGACGGTAACAAACCTCCCCAGGGCCAACTCATCGATGCAGCCTTGACCCAACTGTGTCCCACTTTGGAAACACAACGCGTGAACGTGTGATTTGGATTAGAATGACAACAGTATGGGATGGCCGCATTCTCTCCCAAGACCAAAACACCCTTGGAACAAAGGGTAAAAGAAAGTCATTGTTTACTTATGGTCCATTCTTCTTAATTTCTAATATTCTTTTAGATGAATGTCAGTCCAAATGAAAATAGTTATTCTGACGTAATGAGTATAGGCTCTGATCTGACACTCACCAACGCCATTGTGAAGAAGTTCAGAGCAGAACCCCTTGAGTAGCAATCATAAAGTGGATGTCAGCCTTGACTTTTTCAACAAACTTTATCAATAAGTTGGTCTCAAAAGTTAAAATGAGCTTTTCCCCAGAAGTAAAGACTCATCGTAAACACGGAAAATGACATTTTCTATAACATTCTTTTTTTCCTTGTGAGGAACATGAATTTCACATCTGGGAGCAAATGAACTACTGTTGATCATGGCCTTAGCCTCTCACAGATAACCTGGGGGCAGACTCCTTGCCCTCCGTCCTCCAGGTCTGTAATTTCAGCAGGCCTCCCAACTCACCTGGGCAACACTTAAAATACCTGCTGCCTAAATATCTTGATGGCCTGGGGTGATTATATGACTTGACACTCCAATTAGGCCACTTTGTACATTAAAGGAGCATTGTTACACCAAGAAAACAATCATTCACCATGTCTGACTTGGGCCAGTCGTGGGGTACGCTCATCCTACCTAAAAAAAAGTGGAGGTATCATAGTGTGGCATCTTTCTGCCCAGCTGGGGGGGACCACTTTACACAGGGTCACCTTGTGGGGAAAAGGGTGGGGAATGGTTAGTCATGGGTGGGCCAGCTATGACCTCAGGTAACCCCGACTCTGGGGAGAGCAGAGTAATTGTTAAGTCATCGACACTGTGTCTGGGACCCCACTACAAGGGGAGGGCCCACTTCATACACCTTGGCACTCCTCTCTTAGCCAGTTTCCCTCCATAACGACCCGAAACCCACTTTTGCAGCAATATTTATGATCTCTCTCTCTCTCTCTCTCTGATGTTAATTAGATGAAGTATAGACTATATCTAGTTTTTCCAGAAGTTTCTGAGTCAACTAGTGATTTGGGCAAGGAGCTGGCTGGGAAACTCTTAACCAAGAAAAATGACAGCTCACCATATGGGCCACACTTCTAAGGCCCTTGGCTAGGAACACCTGATTTCATTTGCATATGTCCTTTTGGTTCTCAGTATCTATGATGCTCAGCGTAAAATAATAACTGCTATTCACACCATAACAGATGCTAAGAATATTAGATCTCATCCATTAAGCACCCATTCTGGCCAAGCATTATACTAGGCACTTATTCATAACACTCTCTAATCCTTACAATCCTATAAAGACCATATATTTATCTCCATCCTACAAATGAAGACACTGAGGCTCAGAGAGGTTAACTGTCTTACTCAAGGTCACACAGCTAGGTAGTGCTCGTGTTGACTTCCCCCAGAATCTGCCAGAAGGTGATCAATTCCAAGCCATATCTTTGCCTTAAAAAATAAGTTTGGGTCTCAAGCAGTCTTGCAAACCACTACTACTAAGGATTAAGTTTATGTAGGAGACTGGTAATGTGGGTTATGTCATTCTCTCTACCGGAACACTGGGGTGCAAAATGGTGAGGTTAGTGTATCCTAAAGACAGCAGCATTTTTATTCTGCCATCACCTGAGTGGGCTCTTTCAAATGTCCTATTTATTTACCAACACATTGCTGAATACTTTATAAATGCAAAAATAGAAAATAAAACACAGGAAACAATATTTCAGAGCATTTAAATTGGGGTAATAATGAGAACTGCATTTGCTTCATGCTCTACCATGTGTGCAAGGTGCAGGCACCTTGCTCAGACCCTTTGCTGACACTGTGTATCTGAGGGCCAGGCTGGCCTTTGGTTCACACCTGCTGAGCCCAGAAAGCAGCGGTTCCCTGAACACCAGCAGCTGGGAAGAACTGGGGCTGGGAGAAGAACCTGGGTGAGCGTCCTCAGCAGGATTTTCTGGCTTCTCTGTTTCCTTCCCCTTCTTCCTCTCTACCAAAGAGTATGTGCTCAGGGTTAAAGCTTTCTGCCCAACATGCTCCCACAGCTTAGAAATGGACGTGGTGGCTGGAGAGATCAGGGAAATAAATACAGGGCCGAATTGAGTGATCCCTGGCATGAGTCAACATGGATGTTCCGTCCTTCCTTTCTGAGCACAAAGGGTGCTTAAAACTTTAATGAATTGAACCCTATGAGTAAGGGATGTTAATCATTTTAATTACCCAGCAGCTTGAAATCAGATATAACAGTCCAATAATGTATCTTTAAACGAATACAACCCTGCCCTATAAAAAATCCCTTCCAAACCCATTCTAATAATTTCTATTTATCTTTTCTGACGTTAACTGTTATCCAGCCCAGCCGGCCAACAGACAGCCTTCCCCTCACATTTGGTTTAAATGCAATGCCGTCTAGTTCTTCAGTATCATTAGCGTCCCCCTGGTGGGCGGAGAGCAAGGTGGTGGCACCGGTCACACTTCACTGCTTTATCTCATATGACAAAGAGAGACGATGTGCTTTAATCCAGGCCAGCCTGGCAGAGGGGAAGGTGGCTGCAGAGAACTCCCCCTGCCGCCGAGAAGCACCAGAGGGCCGCTCCGTGTGACTTGCTAACAGCATGAAGGGGCAGACAAATAGATTTCCCTCTATATTTATAACCAGCATCATTCTTCCTTCCAGGGCGTTCAGTGCAGGTAGCTGTTTTATATGAAATGAACAATCTTTATAGACGTACCAGAGCCATAACAAGCCTGATTTTCAGCAAAGCTGAGGTATATAACTCTTGCCGAATTGTCAGGATACTTGCTCAACAAATCAAGCCTAACTTATGATGTTTGCAGTGTAATTTTTATTCCTGTTTGACTAGCCAACTACCCGGTGGTAATAGGATGTTAGGAAAGGGCAGTGGCGATGTTTGTGCATGCCGTGATTGATAGGACAACTCGGCATTTTTCATTTATATCTCCCGATTCCAAATCAGTTAAGTTTAGGAAAAATGAAACAAAGTGGCAAGAAAAATGTTTGCAGATTGCAGCCCGGCGCTCCCGCAGATCTGAGTTCAGCCCACATCTGCCGGGATTGTCTGGAAACATTAAGATATCTAAATGAAAATCAATACTATATGTGCCAGGCATTTACTACCAGGAACAAGCATCAAGAGACCTGAGCTAATCAGACTTCCAGTTTGTGCCTCAGCCATAGACTCAACCCCAGGGGTGTCCTAATTGCCCAGACTAATCATAGAAGAGTTAAATTTATAACCAAGAAAGACATCTTGTTTTTCTTACCAGTCATCATTTAGGAGTGGGAAGGTTCACCTGTGAGGTGGGTGCCAGATGTAAGGCGGGAGCCCCCCATGCAAGGGAGGACGGCTTCTCACCTGTCAGAGGAGAGGAAAGACGAATTTACCGTCAGCCATAAAACCAGTCATCCTCATTTAAGCTCTGGATGGGAGAGACTTGCACCAGCTTACACTCAAACTGCGCATTTCCTCACTGAAAGCTTCCCCCACTTAACCCCTGTGTTCCGAAACGTGAAAGGAGACGGCCACTCACCCACAAGTCCCCTGCACACTTGGATCCCCACCCTAGTTCCTAATCTAAGGAGTCAGCTCAGAAAAGGAAATAGCACCGGTGATGTTAAGAATATATGGATCTGTTTTTCCCGGAGTTCCACTCTCGGCTTTTGTCCCTTGGAACCTCTAGAGAAGCTAGTATCACTTGGTGACATGTATCTCCCTAATATACTGTACAAACAAGTCACCGGTATTATTCACACTCCAACGAACTACAAAGTCCCACAACAGCTATTGGACGAGCCCGTACTATACGGCTGAAAACCATAATGTATCAGGGGACTGGATTCCTAATATTTGCATTCTAGATGCCAACTGTGAGCATATTTTGTACTATTTTCAACAAATTACACCAAAATATGCAAAATGTTTATAAGGCTCCATCTTCTATTTTTGGCTCTGGTGTATTTGCAACTTAATAGCCCCTCAGAGATTTGTTTGTCTCCTCAGGAGAAATAAGAAAGTGGAAAATGCAAAAAAGAGAACGAGAGAGGGAGAAGAAAAAAGAAGCAAAGATGCTTTGCTTTGTTCATGCAACAAGTCGAGTTCTGCAAGTTTTTTGTAAAAGACCACAGCCAGCTGTCCCACGGGACCTTCTTCAACAAGAAATTTAATAACATTATTTGGATTCTTTGTGCCCTGGATTTCAGATGTATTTTTAATGCATGTGTCTTAAAACAAAACAACCATTGTCAAATGCTGTATTCTGTTCTCACCAGTTTAAATGGTTTCCTAGACAGCACAGTTCTGGGAGCCTTGTAAGGGTCGTGATCAATGAAAGCTTGTGCCTTGCAGCCTGTGGCTTCCCAAGGACGCCCCTCCCTTACCAGGGGAAGGTTTGTCAGTTCTCGTCCCAGCAAAGGTGTCTCTGGTCTTTACGGTATGAACGATGACAGACTCTTCCCTTCTGTACCATTGATGTTGCTTTGATATTCAAACAACGAGGTTCGATGGCATGTCTTTCTTGTGTCCAGCCCCGTGATAGGGCCACCCCTAATCACCCTATGTCTGCATAGTGTTAGGCCTGATATGCTGAAGCAGAATCCAAGATGCAGGAGTTGAAAATAAATGTGGGTTGGGGAAGGCAACAGTTTCCAGCTGTCAGATTGTAAAACCAAGTCAAAAACTTTTCAATCCAGCTTCTCCATTGAAATAGCTGTTACACACATACACAAAAATTATTTGCTAATACTCTTTTTCACATACTTAACCTAGGAATTGGGCCTCATGCCTTTGCTCTCTAATAGGACCAACATTTCCTAACAGACTGAAACTTCAGCCAAGTTCATTTCTTAGCCAAAATGAATAAAGTCAAGGAAGAGATATTTAAATGAACAAATCCATGTTCTCTGCCAGCCTCCACCTAAAAAAAGGGGGAGAAAGTGTATTTCCTCCTAAGTGTACTCATAATAGGCCCTCAAAATGTATTCATAGATTGGATAAGCCAGTGATACAAGGATGGATGAATTAGGAAGTCAGTTAAGTTGGACACAGACTCAAGGAAAGGCAAAGCATCATGATTCAAGTGGAGAAACCAAGCAGGAACTGAGTGTGCAGGCTGCTATCCCAATACTATGCTGCTCAGTACACCAAGCCCTGGGTCAGAGGCAGCCAGACCCTCATCTGCCTGGAGGACAAAGATCAACAGCTTTCTGACTCCTGGGCAGAATAACTCCAGATGCACCTGTCAGCCAGACGGAGCCTATCAGGGAGAGCAGGCTTGTTCGGGTAAGTCCCCTGACTTCTCCTGTGGCCAGGCACTTCACGCACAGGGGCTTCTGTGAAATAGCCTAAGGGGTGAAGCCCTGGGGTCTCAGCAAAGGGAAGCTTCTAGAAGCAAAGGAATTAAGGCAGGGCTACCAGGACAGAAAAGTTGATGGGGTTGGAGAGAGCCTAGGCAGACTACAGCAATAACGCAGTTGATGGAGGGCTTACCAAGTGCCATCCACCATTCCTAGAGTTATGTACATTAGCTCATTTAATCCCTGTGGGGGGCGGGGAGGTCTCACTTGGACCCCACAGGGGAATTAAGTAATATGGCCTGCCCCAAAGCTGCTGAGAGACAGAAGCAGGGAGTTAGTGCCGTGACCCCCTCCAGAGCTCTGCTGCCGAAAGGGTGTCCGGGGGCCTCAGGGTGCAAGGCCATCCCAGGGAGGTGAGATAACAAGAGAGTGGCCCGTGATGAGGTTCAGACCACATCTGTATTATTTATAGAATGATAATAAGATAATAAATCCATGCCAAACAAAAAGCTTTAAAATGAATGCCAAGCCAGAGCAGCGCTTCATTACGTGAGCTTCCTGGAGAGGGAGGCTCAAATGGAAATGCAATTAAAATGGTTACAAGATAAACATTTGGGGGCATCAGCAACGTGATTCACTTGGGCTTTGTCCCCCAGTCTGACACTGGTGAAAGTAATTGTATTCAATTACCAACGGCTTTGGCTTCTTCTCTCCAGCCCTGGAAGCCCTGTGGGCTGCCATCTCACAGTCAGAAAACCAGGACAGCCACTGCTGAAGCCTGCTGCCCCGTGGCCTGGCCCTCCTTGCAGACAGGCTGTGCCCCTAAACCACCATCGCCAGTCCCAGCAGAGGAGAAGTTCCTCAGCACCACTTCCCACAAGACTTAGAGAGCATTTATAAAGTGACCCTTGCCTTGTTTTGTGGCTCCAGAGGGAAGGAGCAAGAGAGCGGGGAGAAAGAGGAAATGTTCATCCTGTGGACTGAGGAGGACATGGCTTGTTTAATCGTAATAAATCAGAGTGTCCCCAGGAGGTGGAAGCAACAGGGGATGGCATGCTAACCGAGCTGCACATTGACCCAAGGCAGAGCTTGCAGAGAAATGATGTCCTCTTCAGCAGACTCCTGGAGAGATGGTCTGCATTTCTTCTGACAAATTAGAAGTACCCTGAATGCAACCATTCCTCAGAAAACAGGCCTGATTTAGCAGTGCACAAGAGCTGCCATTATCTCGCTGCATAAAAAGACCATTTAAACAGAGCAGCCTTTAGAACACTGGCCTGCTAGAGGCAGCATTTCTGAAAAATTACCCCCTCGACTGCCACCTAAGCCAGTCTCTACCCAAGGAAGAAGACTCATTTACAACCTAGAAGGCCCAGCAGGCTTTAATCAAAGGGAAGATGTCATATGTCTCTGTGAACTTTCCTGCACCCCTGGGGTCCCCAGCCCCTCATCTTACCTCCGATTTCCAAGCCATGTTGGGAGCTACCCTGTGGGGACCACCAGCTCCAAGCCATCCAAGGTTTCCTGCCCTGTTTGGGCAGCCAGAGCCCCAACCATCCCCACTGAATACCAGCGCAATTACAAAGTAGATCTGGCAACAACTAGGGCCAAAAGACGAAACAGTCCATTTGCACAAAGTGTTCATGTTTGAAAACTTTGCATGCAAAGATTACAACCTGTCATTATGTTCCCCAGAGACACACTACCTTTTTAAAAAGTATCTCTAATGAGATCTACAAATCCATGTTGAAGACAGCTTACTTTATTGTGTTTGTAAAGATGAAAATGTTTTAAATAGGTTATGGCTCCCGGGACTGATAGCCCCACCATGAGGGTAAGGTCATTTTGAAATGTTAATAAAAGTTTTCATAAAATATGACGGCACTCAAAGAGTAATGTTTGGATGTAAAAATAACTATAAAAGTATAATTTCTACCAGGGCACACACGCAGTTTTTCTGCGTCATGATATTTGCCCAATTCCTCATTTAACAGGGGTTGCAGCTTCTCCAGCTGTTTTGACGGCCACGCTGGGATTCGATCCTTATTAGTCAGGGCTGTGCCTTTCCCAGGCTTCACCGGTTATGTTAGAAACTTCACTGTGAAGCGGTCTTGCACTTCCCTGACTGTCGGGCCCAGACTCTCCTCAACCTACTGCAGGCAAAGCTCTCTCACACCCCAGGGAAGATATAAGCAGAGCCAGCAGGGTGAGTGAGAGGAGGCCCTGCAGTGTTGGCCATCACGCTTTGGGGTTCCTACCTAAGCCAGCCTGGGGGAACGTGCCAAACTGGAAATATTCAAGTATTTCCTACTCAGTGAGCTCCTTGGTTTTTAAAGCTAACCAGCCCAAAGGAAATGTCTCAAAAGCATTTTCTATGTGAGGGGATAACTCATGAGACCCATTTGCTCTCCCTGTTTGCCACATCCCATTGGCTCGAATCAACCTTGGTGTTTCCATCAGAGCACTTGGGACGACATGTGGGGTCCCTGGGACTCAGGTGGGGAACAAAACTGCCTGCAGACCCTCAGTGAAAAGGGCAAGGGGAAGCTAAGAAGTATCGGAACCTGGGATCATAGACTTGAGACAAGGAGTAGATAGCACCAGGGGCTTACCTACACGACATACTGGCTATACCTCCTTCAGCAAGAGATCCCTTTCTCAGTACTATCCAAAAGTTTAGGCAAGAGAACCTACAGCACACACTGTCATGGACTGCAAAGGACACACACTAATCCTCTCTGGCCCCTCCCTGCCTTCCCACACTCCCATGGAATGTTCATACAGGACTCAGGGGATCTGCTGCTTAACTGTCCTTCCAGATCTATTGTTTGTGATAGAAACTTCAGACCCCTGAGCTCCTAAGGACTTTGTTCACAAAGCCTGACTCTGACAAGGCAGAACCCTTTGCCATGAGTTTTAGAACCTATTTGGAAACTTTAAAAAGAATTGCCCCCCTTTCCTTTGGGTCTGCCCTGGCAACATTTTCTGGAAGCAGAGTGGTAGTATGCTATGACTCCTGAGCTTGAGGGAGGCTTCGGAGGGGCTGGGGGAGCATGTAAGGAGATGACGGATAGAAACAGACCTTGGTTAGATTCTCAGAATTTTACTCTACAATTCTCCCTAATTCTAGATAAGATTCCACCGATACCATTCACAATGTTATTCAACGCCTCCTCCCCAGAGAGGGCTTCCTGACCATCCCATACAGAACAGCCCCGTCAGTCTCTATCCTTCCCCTTCCTCTGCTCGGTTTTTCTTCTTAGCACCAGTTTCTCTGAGACATTAAAATAGGGACCTTTTTATTATTTCTCCACCCACCCCCAGCATCCAAATGGAAACTCCATGAGAGGAAGGACTTTGCCTTGTCCCCTGCTGGTTCTCAGTACCTAGAACAATGCCTGGCCCAGAGGAGTGGTTCAGTAAGTATTTGTGAACAAGTCAGTGAATGAATGGACTGTGTGAACAGGACACTGTCAGCTCCTAGGCACTTATAAGGCAATAACACTCCTCAAAGCTGGCACTCATCACCAAAACACACCTCCTGCACTCTGTCTGGTGGAAAGAATCCACAGTCAAATTCAGAACCTACTTGCAAACACAGCAATGGCTTTTTGACGTGGCCCTGTGAAATCAGTCAAAAGTGCTGTTGAGGTAGCTATGGCTGTGTTCATTTTATAAAATTCCACATTCAAGCCTGATTGAGAAAACAAACAGATCAACCTAAAAAGATACTGCAAGGCAAGGGCCATGAGGCTTCCTCCGAGTAGCAATGAGCTCACTATGAGTGGTGTTCAGTCAGGGGCTGCATGCACACTATCAAAAATGCTTCAGAAGGAATTCTAAAGCAAGTGGGAGGTCAGAGATTAGAAGCTAAGATTCCTATGACTTTTAAATGTTTTTGTGGTAGACAGAATAACGGCACCCACAAATGTCCACACCGTGAGTCTGGTGTGCATAATACGCTACCTTCTGTGACAAAAGGGACTTTTGATTAAGGTATGTTTAAGGATATTTCCTTAAGATGGGGAGATTATCCTGCACTAGCCAGGTGGGCCCAAACTAACCATTTAAATTCTTTAAAAAAAAAAAGGAGAACCCTTCTTGTCTTTGATCAGAGAGAAAGACATGAAGACGAAAGAAATGTCAGAGAGACACAACTTTGTTGGCTTTGAAGACGAAGGCCATGAGGCAAAGCACAAGGGCAGCCTCTAAAAGCTGGGGAAATGCAGGGAAATGAATTCTTTCCTAAGGCCTCCAAAAGGAATGCCTTGATTTCAGTCCAGTGGGACCTGTGTTGGCCTTTTGACCAATAGAACTGCGAGCTAATAAATTTATATTGTGTAAGCCACTGAGTTGGAGGTAGTTTGGTACAGCCGCCGTAGAAAACTAATATATAGCCTTATGATTTCTTGCCCAAATAGAAGAAAAATTGTTGCTCACAAAACTCTCAGTTACAATGTTATTCCCCTTTGACCTCCAGCATGAAATAAATGAGTTTCAATGAGGTGGGTCCTAGGCTGAGCAAAGTAACTGAAGATACCAGGGAGAACATGCCAAGGTTAGAAGGGACATTCTGACCCAAGAGAGTTCAATATTTAGACTATTTAAATCCTGGGAAGTATTTTCTACTACATATAAATTTAAAGTTCATAACCCAAAGGTAAACCCGTTTCCCTCTCTTTTGGATTGGAGAGATTTGGTTCACTGCCCTGACTTCATAGCTCACACAGTCTCATGTGTCATTAAGACCCAGAAGGTGGAAGCGACATATCCAGTGTGGGGACTGGGCTGGAGAAATAAACTAAGAGGGCAAAGCTCATTAGTTCCTCCACAGGAAGCTATTGTAATAGTTCTTGTCTCTACTTCAGAGTTAGAGGAAAAAAATATCACAAAAAGCAGCCAATTGCCAGGTCATATTCATATGCGAAATTTGTCTATTTGGAGCCACACCAACCATGTTGGAATGAAAAAGGAATAACCTACCTACCTTGTGACTCACTCTAATTTAATACCATGTACTTATACTATTTATACCATTCATATGTCCCACACATTGGGAAACCCCAAGCTACTTCGTCAAACCTTCTGCAAGCCTTCTCACACTGGGACCCAAATCAGACTCGGCCCCTCCTATTCATTACCTCCAACTTCTCTCTATACTCACCCTCTGCTTCCTAGAAAACCGACCCGAGTGTGCATCAAGTGGGGCAGGTAAAATATGAAATCTTAATCCAGATCCAGGTGTGAGTCAGTCTACCTGGTGGCAATCTCCAAGTCCCCAAAATGCACAACTGAAATGGATACACTTGGAAGTGGGTAAATCTCTAAATTAGTTCTTTGGGCCTTTGGGTAAGAACTATCAGAGTGTAGAAAGCCGAGGGGATGTCTCTGAAACTGCTCTGTACCAGCCAAGAGAGTAAATGTGCATATGATGAAAGGGAGTGGCTTGTATCATTTCTTATTTAATTCATCCGTCTGATCCCCACAAAAATCAGACAGACCCTGAAGGATGGCAATGAACGACCTTGGTAGTGCCCTCAGAGGGTGAGAGATAAACTCTAAGAAAATTCAGAGACTTATGAAATCAATGGTTTTAAGGGTCCAGCGGTCAAAGACCCATCAGGGCATTCCATCTAAAATAAGGGACAAAGTACTGCACCTCATATTTCTAACAAATAAAAAGAAAATGCTCCATCAGGTCAGGCCCCCCTGGAGTTGTAGAGGCACTTATTCCCCATTTGAGAATTTTCCTCCTATCTATTTGCTGAGCAACAAAATCTTCTAACTCTAGATCAGGAAAGTTCTGTTAAGCAGGCCCAAGGTCAAGGCAACCCCTCCTGACCTGGCAGACACCGCCATTAGAAGTCATTGAGGTTGGAAGACACTATGCAGAGTGTGTGCAGTAAGGAATTATACCCTGTATGAAAAACAACAACTCAAGAGTACTCCCAGACCCTACCTAGTAAAGACAGATCACCTGCCCATGTCAGGTTACCGTGAAGGTTCAAGTTACAGTGAAGACAGAGCTATCCATCGTGAACTGGTTTTTGTCAGACCTACCCAACCGCAAGGTCAGGTAAATCAGGAGGAATCCGCTGCAAGCCAGAAGAATTTCACCCATGGCTGGCGTAAGTAGGGTCCAGGGGCACAAGTAAGCTGCAGGAGTTGGTACCCCAGACCCCATGTCCACTGTTACACTGGCTCTTCTTCCCTCATCTGTCACCTACGATAACCTCACAGGTGTCCTTATGACCAGCTGATGGGGGGGGGAAATGCTGAGCTTAGTCCTCAGAGCAGTGTGTGAATATAAGCCCCAAACACGCCAGTGCTGTACTGCAGTCCTGCACAATCGTGGCCTTCGAAGACACTAGTGAGGGAAATTTTTTCCAATAGCCTGAGCTTCATCAGGTGGTGAAGCTGGTAATTCACTTCATATGAAAAAAAATGTGGCCTGACTCTCTCTCTCTCTCTCTCTCCATATGTATACATATATATATATATATATATATATATATATATATATATATTTTTTTTTTTTAGGGCAGAGGCAAATGGCTTGGCTGGTTAGTCAAGAGGTTTGGGAAAATAATGGAAAGACTGCAAAGAGATCTGTGAAAGAGGAATATGGATGGATGCATGGGAGGGCACAAAGCATGGCAATCTTTGTATGACATGATAATACCCACCAGGAAGCATGGAAGAAATGCTAAACAATCAAGTTGAATGAATGACTGAGCCAGATGATGGCAGCCAGCCTCTGAGTGGAGCAGAGACATGGTAGCACAAAGTTTATGCACGGGCCCAATATCATGGGATCCTATTCCTCTAAGACTAATCTAGCCAAATGTCCAACTTGCCAGCAACAGAGACCAGTGTTGAGTCCTTTACATGGCATCGTATCACAAGAAAGCTAACCATCCACTCTGGGGTAACTTGATTACGTTGAAGCCCTCCCACCCTGTAAAAGGTAATGATTCGATCTGATGACTGGAATTAACACATATATTTGACATGGCTTTGCTTTTCCTGCCCACAGGGTTTTAACTAGCACTATTATCTGAAGTTTTACAACAAAACTGGATCTCACATAGCGTTGCATTGCACCGAAGGACACACTGCATAACACAGAATGTGGGACAGTGGGCATGTGACCATTAGGTCCGTTAGTTTTTTCACTTAGCACCTCATAAAGGGAGCTGCCAGCCTTACAGAGAAATAGAACAGCCCTTGGAAGATTCAGCCCAGGCACAGACTGAGATGCTACCCTGGATATCTTTCTCAAGGACTCAGTATACACTCTAAAGCAATGAAAATGATATGATTCTGTGTCCCTGATATGGGGAATAAATGGGGTTGGGAACCAAAGGTGGAAGTAGGCGTGGCCCACTTACCATCCCTCCTAGTGACCCACCTGGGGAGTTTGTGCTCACTCTCCCTGTGACTACAGGCTGTGTGGGTATCTAGGGGTCCTGACTTCCAGGCCTGGAACTCTTCCACCAGGGGACTTGGCAAGAGTTCCACTGCACTTTTAGCTACAGTTGTCACCTGTTCATTTGGGGTTCCTATGCCAAGAGTCTCGCAAGGAAGGAAAGGAGACAGGGCTGTTGATAGAGAACAGGGGCAGCCAGCTGATTCTCTAAAGAGTCTCTTGTCACCTGTGTCCTATTTTGGAAGCAGATGAATGAGCATGGCAGCCATGGCTGGAAAAGGGCATGGTGACCAGAGGGCCATTTCCCTTAGAGATGAAGTCTGATTGTTGCACCTGATGAGTCACTCATACCAACAAAAGTACTAGCCAAGGATAAGAATAATGGGTAGTAGAAGACAGAGATGAGTAACAGATGTGGCCAAAGACCAGCTTCAATGGGGGAGACTGTAGTTTGTCCCACTAGCTCTTTCTCCAGTGCCTAACTCTGTCTTGGAAAAGAGACTAACCAGGATCCTCAAAGGGCTATTCACAAACCTTCCTATATGAAACAAGTAGAGCTGTGCAGTGCAAGGGGTGGACTGTTGTGTTCTGTGTGGGCCACACATCCCAGCTCCTGAGAATATGGGTAGGTGACCGCTCTCAGCTGCCTTCCTCTTTGGAAACTGTCCTCATCTGAAGAAAAGAGTCTTATCCAAGATCCACTCTGCCTCCCCAGGGACACCTACATCCGACAATCAGTTAATTAGATGGTGTGTAGTTGTATAGACCTGAGCCTCAATATGGGACATTTCAGCAGAGCCATTCCAGCTCCAAAGTGCCCCACAGGATTTGCTGAGGCCTCTGGTTCAACTCCACATAGTTCAATGTCTCCCTCTGCCCAATCTTGCTCTCCTCACCCTTTGCAGGTGTTGTTCCTAAGAGCATTCCCCCAATTAACATTCTACACACAAATCTCTGAATCTCAGAATCTGTTTCCTGGGAAACCCAACTTAAGATAAAAGATACTCATTTTAAAAGACAGATCTGTTACCATATATACATGTACATGCCTAAACTCTTCTCCCTTTCTGTTCCTCTGAGGACAAAAACCAACTGTCTTTCCCTGGACTGTAAGATACTGCTGAGTCTGGCGCCCACCAATCCGTTTCTGCAGCTCCTCTTCACACACCGTTTCCTCGCCGTGTTCCAGCCTGGTCTTCCTGGAGCCCCTGAGCTATGATACACTTTCTCTTGCCCCAGAGCCTTTGCACATACTGATTCCTCTGCATAGAAAGATCTTCTGTTCTCCTATTCATCCTTCAATCTTCAGACCAAACATCTTCTTTGGAAAATCCCTTTTATTATTAATATTACTTTATTTATTACTAATCTTTCCTAGTCTTGATTAGATTACTGTGTCATTTGTGCTCATAGCACTGAGTTTTTCCCACATAACACTTACTAGTTGGAGTATATGTCTGTGTTCATTATTTGATTAACATTTACTTTACACACCATTATAGCTCCAGCACCGAACCCCATGCCTCATTCACAGCCAACAATAAATACCTGTTAAATTAAGATGCTAATTCCACCTTAAACTACATCCAAACCCCATACATAAATACAGCCATTCTCATTATCGTCTTCCTTTTGCAGCTATTCTCTTTGTCCGCTGACTTAAAAGGTATTCTCGGGGCCTAGTACACAGTAGGTGTTCAATAAATAATACCAGAATTCGCATTTACATCTTAGGTAGTTAGTACTGGTTTGATCCCTGTTAGACTGTGAGCTCCTTGAGAGAAGGAATTCCCTCTTGTCTGAACTTTAAGCGAGGAGCTTGGCAAATGTTTATTGAATTAAATCCTCAAGAAGTGTGAATGTAAACATCTGGCTACTTTGAAATGTGTAGATGCTTTGGTTTTTATTTCCTCTAGACAGTTTGTATCACACAGGCTCACACACTGTTAACATAGGGTGTTAGAGGTCAGAGGGTGCTGATTGGTTCATATTTACTAATCGTATTCCGTGCCTAGTAGGACTAAGGAAAGCCCATCTTGAGGGAAACATGCCCCTGCTAGCCTCTCTGCCAAGTTAATAAATGTTTCAAATAGGTCTCAGATGGTACAGACACATTCGTCTGCCCTATAAGAGCACCCACCAAGCCCCCTGCCGACCGTCTCGGAGGGCCCCCTCCAAAGCAGAAACAACCAGGGACTTGTTGCTCTAGCCAGTTGCTGCCATGCAGGATACGGGTCCAATGTTCCTAGATATTCAGATTTTTCAAAAGATTCCAGAACTGGATTTTTATGGAACTCTCCCAATTGTATATTTGTCCTCAATTTTAAAAAAGAAAGAAGCAAAATAAAAAGAAAACAAAAAAAGGAGAAAGACATTGTGCTATCCAAATAAAGAGGCCCACAGGAGAGCCAAGTTCATGGACTTTGGGAAGCTTTGGATTGGAAGTCAAAATACGCAGCTTCCTCAAACTCACTGGAAGACCAGGCAGGTCCCCAGCAATGCGTGCCTCAGCGTCCCCACGTGTCAAGTGAATTCGCTGGGCCAGATACTGCAGCTCTCCTACCCCGGGTGTCCTTCTGAATTTTGCTCTCTACCTACCAATCCCCTCACCCCAAAACAGAGCATGTTCATTTACAGTTGGAAGCCAGTAACTAGAAAGGTATTTTGCCAGAACTTCCATTTCTTTCAGGGTCTAATCACACAAAAGACAGAGGGACAACAAGCACCGTGCTCTCTTTCACATCTCATTACATTTATTCAGTTTTATTACTAATTTGGGTTCCTATGATTTTCACCCTGGGATCTGCATCTTTGTCTAGTTACCCCAAGTCAGGAAACCCACATGAACTCAGGGGGCCTTGATCATTTCCTCCAGCGTTCGTGGATTTCAAAGTGACGGTCACTATGCCCAGACACGCTTCCTGAGCAGTGCTTCTCCCTAGCGCAGGCTGTCCAAGAGCCAGGCTGCAGCCTACAGCATTCTGGAGGGGAGCTTGGGGGACACGCTCCCTTGATCACAGAAGCCCCTGGTTCCATCCAGAGCCCACAAACGCTGTGAGGGGGTCTGTCCTTTAGAGGCCCGGCATGCAGAGCTGGAGGAAATACAGAGCAGCTTCCGGAGTCATCCTACACCTGTTTGGGATTGAAAGCTGATGTTTTCTGGTGAAAATGACCATCCCCTTCCACAGATCTTAACACCCCCTCTCCCCCATCCAGCACACACACACACACACACACACACACACACACACACACACACACACACACACACACACACACACACACTAGCCCCGACACCTCCACTTGGTAACGAGCAAAGCCGAGCTTCGGCTTATGGAAGCTTGCCTCCAGTTAACTATGCACAGATTCAGGAAACAGGTTCCAAAGAAGCAAAAAAGGAAAACTCCAGGAAATGTGTGCCCATTGACCATGAAATACCAACCCAAAGGACACACTTGGTAATCCCACCAATGATGTTCCAAACCTGTGATGGCTAGCAGTCGACAAATACCCGCAGACCTCAATCCATTTTTATTGTATTCAGGCTGCAGTGTTGTATTTCCTGCCTCCCTTTAGCACCACACATACAGTGTACTTGAAAACAAAAATCTATAATATTGATCCCACAATGTCACCACAATTATTCTTTTGAAACAGCCATTGAAAACAAATTACATCTGCACTGCCTTTTCATCCGCCTGCTGCGAGTGCGCAATGCTCACTGTGGCCTCCAGCACCGTGGTGTTAGCACTGCGTCACCACCGACAGGACAGGCGAGGGAAAAGCAGATGTGGGAAGGGGCTGGAGGGGATGAAAACCAGATCAAAGAGCCATTTCAGAAGGGCATAGAGTCTGCCTGCCCTGGCATCCAGGAGGGATCTGGACCCAGTGGTAGCTGCGAGCCCAGTGAATCTGAGAAACTCTAGGCCTGTAGACAGGGCTGCTGTCAGGGACCAAAAAGAACTCCTGGATCAGTGAACCAAATGCAGTTGTTGGACTGATTAAATTGACAAAGGTTTAACCAAGGCCTCATTTGCAGCTACTCCGTTTAAAATCTAATGACAACAGTATTATTAGAAGAAATGTGGTCTTCACCTGATGGCACATAATTCTATTGACAAATTTAGCATCCTTAATGGATCAGTGGTATTTAAAGCAGGAGAGATGCCCATAGTCCCAGCTCCCTACACTCCAAATCCCAACAGACACCAAGATGGTCGCCCCCCCCGCCCCCGAGTAAGGCCTGTTGTCCTTTTTCCCAGAAGCTACATTCCCGGAGAATCCAGAGATTAGCAGAGACCCCTGGGGTAGCCTGCCATCCTGCCAAAGCTGAGGCCTGATACAAATGTGGCGTTCCAGTCCCCAGCAAGATTGCGATCCCCTCTGCAGTGTACCAGCCAGCTGCCCTGGGAACGTCTGCTGTTGGGGGCTTGCCTGTTTGTTTTCGATTGTCATAGTTGGAAAAATTCTCCCTGTGCAGTAATTAAATTCCATGCCCCTGAGCAGTGGGCAAAAGGAAATTCTTTTGTTAAGGTTTGACCACACAAGTCACAGTGGTGGCTCTTGCAGCAGGAAGTGATAACTTCGGAGCATTAAAAAAACCAATAGCCTTGTTGACATGGACATGGGAACCTAACCCCTGAAGCCTCCTGGTATGACGCATTGATTTTCCTGTCCGTGTACAGTTCTAAAGCCATCCATTCTGCATGGTCAGGACTCAAAGGGCCAGAGAGAGGAAAAAAATCTGTTCTCCCCGCTGTACCTCCAGGCAAAGTTGAGAAATAAATTCTACGTTTTGAGAGATGATTTGTTCAAGCCATGTTTAAGAAAGTATGATTGCATTAAAAAGGAGAAAAAATATTTTTGTTTCCCTGACCCCCATAACCTGTAGCCACTGACCCTCATGCAAAATCTTGGCAGCATAGACTTGGCCTTGAAGCGTGTGGAGAGCAAGGTGGTCGTGGAGGACCGCAGGAATTGGGGGACTTATTTATTATTCTCCAAATAATATCACTGACCTGCCCAAAAATTGTTCAAATAAATCTTATATGCCTGTCTGTCGTTCTTTGGACTCTCAGCCACTGTTATTTTGCAAGAGTTGCCGTTCATTCTTGTTGGAGGGATCCTTGTGAAATCGTTATTACATTTCCACTTGCTTTCTGATCTTCTCTTTTCTACATGAAACAGATCGGGCTGACTCACTCTTCAGGATCGGCCTGAGAGTCATCCCCAGGCAAATACCTCACCCTTGCTCTGACCGACTGTCCTGAAATGCAACAGGGCTGCTGACAGCCAGGCAGCAAGAGTCTCCCCTGCCAGCCTGCAAGCATCTCCCCCATTCTCCATGTACCCCCGGGTCCTCATTCAAAAATGCCTCCATGTCACCAATTCCGGTTCTTGGTTGTGACAGGGAGGGACAAAGAGAGACCAGGCTTTGGAGAGATTTGCTGAGACACCACCGGGGACTCCATGTGCAGCTAGTCTCACATGCTCAGTGCTTTCTGGATGTTTAGCTATTTCCGTTCCAAATAAAGAAAGCTCCAGTGCCGGTCAGGAGGTAGAGCTCAGAGAAGTGGAAGACTAGTGTTTGAGCTGCAAATTTGCAGAGCCGTTCTGCAAAGTATTACATACATCATTTCCTGGGGCAGAGGAATATTGAGCTATTTCAGTGAAACCAAAAGGGAAAAGACCAAAATCATGCAATTCTCCGACCTAGACAGAACTACAGACTGAATACAGAAATAGAAAATGCTGAAGTGAATGTTCTTACAAGCTTTGTCTACATAAACACAGAATCCACATATTCCAAGCGTATACTATGTGAAGTCAGTATCAGCATGCTTGCACACCAGTGAAAGTCATAAACCCAGTCACACAAAACATTCCTACCAGATGATTCCTTCTTGCTAGACCTATAGAAGTATTCTTAAATTAGGTTGGTGTGAACGTGTTTGTATATTTATTATTAAAATACTTACTGTTCTGCCTTTTGAAGTAGATGGACAAATGATTTAGGAGTGGAAATAGACTAGAAACAAAATTAATGCAAATAATGTGTTGATTTTTTTTTTAGCTTGATTAGCCAAGCCAATGGAAAATTCTAGAAAATGTATACAATTATTTTAACTGTCACAGGCTGGCAATTGTAATTGACATGATTTGTATGAGATGCAGTGTAATAACCGAATATATTAAAAAAAAATCTCATGCCTTGATTACCAGGAGAACATTACTAGTGCCACAATATTATTAACAACACAATTATCGTGGCATCCCTAGGATACGCTCTTAGCACTTCAATGCATTAGTGAACCTTTGCTAACGAAGAAAAAATTAAAGTACAGCAAATTTCAAAGCACCAGTTGTACCCAATATCATTAAAAATTTATAAAACTTCCCCTGAACATGACAAGTGTTTGGTTTAAATGAAGATCAGCCACAAGGAGAAAGCAGAAATCTTGTGACTCTTTGTCTCCTTCCTTTCCCTATCTCTCTGCCTCTCTCTGTCTCCCAGACCTCCCCCGACAGGCAGCACCTCAATCCAGCTGAAATATGTAACCATTACAGAGTGACAGCTTGACACACAATGACCCGTCAGAACATTCATCTCGCAATGTTTTATTTTAGTGAGGAGGCAAACTGCAGAAAAAATAAGCAAGTTGTTTCAGGGCTTGGAAGGAGATCAAACATTTCTGGCATCCCCACTTACCAGACCTTTGATTTACAATGGACTTGTCAGAGCCCGATTAGACAGCGTGTGCTTAAAAACCTTCAGAGGCTCCTCCGCCGCCCCAGCCCACCGCCACGCCCCCCCCCCACGGAGAGCACCCCTTTTGTTCCCCAGAACCAGAAAGCCGGGCTTAAGCACAGAACTTTGCACCCGTGCAAAAGGGCCAACGCAGCATGGAAAAGCCCAACCAGCTACAGTTAAAGCCCTCATGCCAAGGCAGAGAGAGAGAGCAAGAGAAAAGGGGGAAATGGAGACAGAGGGGGCAAGCTGACTTTTGTCCACCAGTCTCTTTCTCTTTTCCTTCCAAGTCAAAAGTTATCATCGTTTCCCAGAAAAAAAACATACCCGGCGATGGCTACCACCAGGGAGCTTTCTCAACCTTATTCAAATGGAAACACTCAGCTTAAAAGAAAAAAAATGAGTTGGACCGAAAGTGCAGGTGTTTAAAATATGTTCGCGGTATTACGATTTTTGCTAGTAATTACAACTATGAAAATGGCTGGAAATATATTGTTTCAATTTGTATGGAGAACAATTGCAGAGAGAGAGCAGCATGATCTGTGCCTGGCATTGGAATGTGTAATTCCTTAACCCTATATGGCGGCGCAGAGCTCGCTGGAGCAAATTATGAATACATGTGTTTGGAGAGCTTGAGTAGTAAATTTGGGTCTTGTGAATCCGCAACAATGCAATCTGACATGTGTGATTTATGGAATATTAAGTTAATACAGTATTATGAAATTAGCTTAATGTACTAAAGCTGTAATTTTAAAGTGAAAAACAATGCAGCCAGACGTAAACAATATCAACATTAGCATTTCGTGAAAGCTGAAACCAGTTCACTCAAAATGTGTCTGGAGAGTCACAGATCTACCTCACCAAGACAGGCCCACGACTCAGGAAAGTTTCAGAGCCCAGGACAATATTCTCTGCTCAGTAGGCTAAGCTGCTCATTCTTGACTGAAAGCAGGATGTACCAGCCACAGTGGCCAACCAGGGAGCCCATATTACCCCAGGCCTGGGGAAGATGCCAGAAATTATTCTGAAATCTTCATAGACCAGGAGAACTGCAGGCTGGGGTCAAAGGGTTTCACCCTGCAATACCCTTGAAATAAACTCTGCAGAGAGATGACTGGAGTGCCAGATACAATCTCAGAAACTTGGGGCTTCAGAGCCCAGAATGAATGAGAATCTTAGGCCAAGCAAATCTTATTGATTGAAAAGAGCAAATCTAGCATCCTTTGGCTCCTTAGATGGGCAGCCTGCCAGTGCTCCAGAGACCTCTGACATGAAAGGGAACCCTAAAGTTTTGGGTTACACAAGATTAGCCATTCCCAAACCAGCCCAAGACCCATGGAAAGTGAGGGCTGGTGAGTGATGTACTCCCCCAGAGGCTTCTGTCAATTTCAACTAGCTGAGTGGACAATTTGGGGCCAGGTGACAGTCCCCACTGTCTCCTGACCCTCCCCCATTTACCTTCTCATCTTCCCAGGGCTGAGGGTCCCTGGGGACTGAGCAGCAGTACTTGGGACTGAGGAATAGTGTGACTCCAAACCAGACAGATGTCTGGAGGACAGGCTTCAAGAATGGAGGGAGGAGGAAACCCTTTAGAAAATATTGCCATGGCTTCCTTTGCTTTCAGCTGAGATTACTGGATACATCGTGGACGTAACTCAATGAATATATCTGGAAGCCAGAAATGATCCTTTGGGGCACGTCGATTCCCTGACCCAAGCATGCTACCCACTGGTGAGCATCGGGGTTATAACCCAAACACAAATTTCCTCAAAGCCTTGAGGAAAGAGAATTAAAGCTCTGCACCTGGATTAATGGTGGCATAAAGGAACTGCTCATCACAGTTTCTTCAGAGTCCCGAGGTTTGGGATTAAATATGGATCTCCAGGGCCATTAAATAGGGACCACCCATGTTGGTTCCTGCTATGATGAACATGAAACCTGTTTGATAAAGGACAGGGTTCCAAAGGACCATAACTAGTTCATGTACTAGGGGAGGCTCTCTCGTATTAAATCCCCCACGGACCTCCTTGGAAGAGACCGGACACCAAATCCCGGGCTTCTCCACTGTGGTGAGGCCCAGTGTATATACATGCTTGTAAACACTGGTATGAGAGTAAATGTATAGATGTTAGGGTTTTTATGGCATTTTCTTTTTAAGATCCCTATATATGGCATAATGTGGTAATTAGGATTATTTCACTTACCTAACACGTCACAATGTCTTCATATCTCCATAGTAAAATAAAAGCATTCTATTTAAAATAAATGAGACGTATATGCCAAAGTTCGAGATGAAATAGTTAACCAGAGTCCACACTGGAGAAAATCAACTGGCAAATCGTGCAGAGAGGGTCTGTGCCTCCTCTGTCTTGTAAGGGCATCTGGCTATTTTCTGTTGGTTCGTTGGCTTTCATTTTTAAATGGCCCTGCATTTATTCCAGAAGCCAGAGAACCAAGAGCTGAAAGCCAATACTAATGTTTTAATTCCATCAGCTTTGTTTCAATTCCCATTTTGCATTTTGCATTAGGGACCCAGACTCAGTCAATACTTCACAGCACTGTTGCTTGCGGTCAGGCACAGGGGCTTCACCTCACCTGACAAATGCTCATGCTTCACAGATGAGGATAAACGGGGCTTGGAGTCAGGAGCCCGCTCACTGCTCTTTCCCACTGCAAAGAACACATTTATTGTCTAGTCACAATATGTTTAAATAGAGAAAACCCCATGCGTATTGATCTTCATGTGAGTGACTTCAGGGGAAGCCACCTTCTCTCTCCACAATTATTAATCTCCAGAAGTAACATAAACTATGTGCTCTATCCCAAGCAAACTAGGCATGGATGTTTACTGCGCCCCATCTGTGTATGTACTCACGGCACTCCACGGGGCTAGCCGTCTGGCTCTCCGCAGCAGAGAGGAATGACAATGGAAGTAGCTTGATTGATTTGGAAAGATAAACATGTTACAAATTTAAAAATTGAAAAGAAGTACATATCTTCTCAAAGCTCAAATTTTGTTATTTTTGGTCTCCTCCTTAAACCAGGAAATGTCCATTTTCTTAACCTCTATTTTTTATTTTTGCATTATAAATCAAGTCTTTTAACGGGAACAAAGAGGGGAGTCGTACAAACCCTGACACAAAGGATCGTAGTTAAAGGTTTTCTAAATTCAAAGTGACACAACTTAAAGAAAAGGAAATTGCTCAAATAAACAGTGAAAACTCTACACAATACACAAAGTGCATGTATGTATGTGTGTGTGTAAAACAGATGGGCTTCCTGAATTTTTTCTATTCTAATAAAACTTTCTAAATAAAATCAGAATATATGCCTGTGTCTCTAAAAAGCAGTCTTTCAATGAACTTTTTCAAAGCCACTGCTCACTCTCCTGCTGCAGTCACACAGCACCAGGACAGCCCTTGCTAATCAGGTGTATGGAAGAAAATGCTTTTGTAAAATCTGTCCTCCAATTGCAATAATGGGAACATACGGGTTTAAGTGTTTTAGGAACAGTGGTGGCTCAGAGGGGAGAAACAACACAAAGAAAAAAAACCCTGAGATAGGCTAAATGTCCCCAGACCTGGCCTGTCGGCCCTTTCCAGCCAGCAGGTGCATGAACCCCATCCTCGCCCCACTTAGCAAAGTATGTATAAACAAATTAACTTCCTGGGCTGGTTCCCTCTGAATTACTCCTTGGTGTCTGAGTGGTTTTCCATCAGGACAAACCTTTTCCTTTTCCTTATGCACCAGCAAACATACTGATACAATTTAAAGGTCATGTTCTTTTCAAACTGACAGAGCCCTCCAAAGTTTTGACGAGAGGCCCTCCAAGCCTCACACCCTACAGGCGGAAAGGAATTAAGTAAAGCATCACTTGGTGGGAACTCAATCATGTGAACTGATTAGAAAATGCATCCGGGGAGAGGCGGCCTCGGTAAGGTAACCGCAGCTCATCTCCAAAGGAGATGTCACACAGCAAGGCAGAGGGCTCCCGACACCAGGGTGGGGGAACCACGTGAGGGTCAATGAAGATATAATTACCTTCCCGCAAGAAGCCTCTTCTTTTCCAATTCCCCAGTGAACGCCACTTAATTGGCCTCACCTTTTTATTCACAGACAGTCAAACTCTACCCCAAACCCCAAGACAGAATTAACAGCGTCATGTCTTACGCTCAAAAGGACATTTACTTGATAACCAAAGAATCGCCAGGAGTATGGATTCTGCATAAATGTGCATTGTGTGTAGACATTGATATGTTTATTTGCAGTTGTGTTTGTGTTATCAGGGGATAAGCAGTTCATGATTTTTTTTTCTTTTTTATCTGTCTCTGGAACAAAAAAGGAAGGTTAGAAATGGCACTGTGTCGTTGATTGCATCAGCAGATATTGTCCTCTGGGAATCCAATCGTGGCATTGAACATTCTTCTGGTATTGTTATTATTGTTATTATTATTGGACATTTTTGCTTCGCTACTTTATTCTTCAACCAAAATCTGCTAAGGTTCACTGAGTGCTCGATGGCTGAGAGGTTCCCAATGCCCTCTGTCCTAAACTGCGTGCATGTGCTGGCGTCATCTGTCATAGAGAAGGGGGACCTGGAGGGCGGCACTGGGTGTCCTGCACACCGCCCACCCCAGCTGCCACCTTCCCTCCAGGGGTCTTCCCTCCTGGCCCCACTTTCCTGCCTGCACCCACCCCCTCCCTCTTCTGAGGGTCACTCCCCTCAAGAGAGGCTGTTTGTGACTCCAGGCTTTATCGTTAGGGAAAAGGCTGTCCCACCTCCAAACACTTCTCCACCAAGAACTGAAATAATTAAGCCCAGAAGAAAAAAAAATTGTTTTGTTGTGATCGCACACACATCCTCAAAGTCAGCCCCGAACTCGTTAAATTTTTACTGGAATGGCTTTCCTTTGGAGTTTCCCTCCCGGTTGAATTGCCTGCTTGGCTGGCCCTGTCATGGAAGGCCGTGTCCTGGAATTCAGTCATCAGATGGGCTTTCGTTATCGCTGTGATTCCCTCAGTTTCACATCACTCGTCTTCACAGAGTAAATGTCCCTTCCGTTGCTGGGCCCCAGACACCAGCTGTCCTCTCCTTCCGACCGGGCCTCCCAGTCTCCTTCCTGCCGATGCCCTGTGGCCGTCACGGCCCTGACACCTGGTACACTGCGGGCACGTGTCTGCCACAAGGGACAGAGAGAGGACTCCCCACAGCAGGTGGTCGGTGAATCCAAACTCTGCATTAAGTCCTGCCCAGCAGTGAGTCGTCATGGGAAGTTTGTTCAGAAAACATAAAAGAGCACCGATATTCTCATGAACACTAGACTCGATGTTCTTAAAACTTGACTCTCAGAACATTTCCTGTCACACCTTGGCACAGATCTATTGGGTCAGGTGGGGACAGCAGATGGTGGCCAATTAAATGGGAATCCAATAATCAGTCCACAGCTACTGATCAACTATTATTACCCAGCACGCCAGCTATTGGCTAGAGATGCAAAAATAAGATCCTGTCCTGCTTTCAAGGAGCATTAAGGATGATCAAGAGACATAATATGGGTGGTGCTTCTGGCAGCAGTGCTGGTTAATGGGTGCTATTATGGAGCACCTGAGGATCGGGAGCAAGGGCAGCAAAGACTCACGCCCCGCACGCTGATTTAACCTCTTGCCTGAACGTCCTGCCCGATGGCCACGCTAGTACCTGCCCCAGTGGAGGACGGTGAAACACGCTGGGACCAACACCACGGAGACTCAGGCCCATGCCTGTCCCCCGCCTATGAAGAAGGGTACCTCAAAGAGGATAAAGGTGTTTCGCACCGGTGGGCTCTTTGCATACTTGCTAAATCAGTTTTCTTCCATTTCTGGAGGGAGCTTCAAAATGTGCATGGCTGCTCACAGTTGCCAGAAAGGGAATGAATCCAAGACCTTGAAATAGCTGAGGCTCTTTCCCTCATTTAAAACTTTTGTTCCTGGAAGAAGTTTAAGGATGTTTTATAAATGTTTTAAATACATCGTTCCAAGGCATAGCCTGCTCCCTCCTCTGAGGAGTGGATCCTTCTGTTCTGTCTGCAGACGTCAGGCCTGAGCTCGGCCTGTAGATAAAGCAGGGCTGGTTACAATGTCCTCGCCCGCATAGCCAGTACCTAGGAAAGGGCTCTCTGTCACTTGGTATTGGGGGCACCAGTCAGGTTGCCCTGGAGGGATCTTACAGACAACAAATCCAGGCTACAGGGGTTCCGTCTTTTAAACCTTTTGCTACCCTTTTACTTACTGTCAACAATTGCCTTTGAGAAACACTTCTCATGGAACTTCTATTTAGCTGTTTCCATGACAGACAGACCCTCAGGGCTTTGGGTAAGCCCCAACTAAGCCCCTGAGGGAAAACATTCTCTATTGTGTCTATGAGAAACAATGAAATGAACGCCAGGTCTTTTTAGTTCAGCCAGTTTGTCTGACCCGCAGTGGCAGCCCCATTCCTGGAGTGCTTCATGGACGCAAGGCCTGCTTCATCCAGGGAGAAGGAAGTCACGGGGTAGACCTGGCCTCGAATGCGGCTTCATGGAGTGGGCGGCCCTGGGGACGCGTCTACACCTTGAGAGCCTGTTGGCCTTGGATTCAAGACCTGGCACGGCAAGGTGCTGTGTGCTTAGTCATCCCAAGAGTCTGAGCATGCTCCGCAATGATGGATGTCTGGGGGTCAGCTGCCGGGGGCCCTCAGAAACCCATCTTTCTGGTGCTTCGGATTAAACCCTGACTGTTTCTCCAAGGATATAGCCTCACTGAACTGGGTGGTATTTTCCTCTCCTGGGCAAAAGCAATAAAGGCTGCTGGTCTGGCCTGTGTATCCTGCCTGTGCCGCTAACAAGACACATTCCTTTTTCTTCATGGCAAGTTGGGTAAGTTTCTGTCTTATGTCACAATCCCTGACAAGTGTTCCAGCCCAAAAACAGTATCTTGGCACCAAGAAAATGACCATCACTTAAAAAGATGAAACTCCCAAGGGCACCAAAAGGGTAAGATTTCATGGGAAATAGGCAACAGAAGGACCAGGTCCTCTCCTGCCCCAGAGGCTCTCACCCTTTGAATCATGTCAGAATTGTTCTGCTCTGATCACACTTCCCCTGGTTCAAAGCAACCATTCAGCCCAGAGTGGGTGTTTAACGATTCCGTACATCTTGCAAGCTGAGGCCGTGGCTAACGGGTTGGGAAAGACAGACCCGGGTACCACTTTGCTCCTTTCCCCACATTTTATCATGATTTTAATTCTGTTTTGCGTCTGGATCCTTAGGAAGAATGAATTCTCAGTTTGGGGTATCTCTTCCATCAGTGTGTAGCCCAAAAGAGCCTTATGCCTCTGAGTACCTTTTAGAAAGCATTTTGATGGGAGAAAAATACAATGGCTTTGAAGTTCATTACATGACCAACTGCCTTCTTTAAAATATAAATACAGGTTAGTTTAATAAAACATGGCATCTACAAACGTAGTATCTTGAAGAGAAACAATAAGAAAAAGTCATTTTCACTGAAAATTATGACTTATTTATACATTGGGGCCCTGCATGCTGGAGACTACCAGTCTAAAAATCTATGACTGTTATACCATGGTCACCCTCAGGAGAAGCAAAAGCTGATCCTGTAAGGAGACCACAGACTAATCAACAACTCCAACACTTGAATTTCCCATATCTAGCAGCACCTTAAATTAGGGCGGTTCCGCAAAAGACAGTATGCGGTCCACCGAGACCCTCATACGTCACTCGTACATCCCTCAGCCTCTCGGATGGAGCTCAGCCTCTGAGCCTATAAGATGAACACTCATTTTTGTAAAAGAATGACATTCTAAGATAAAGTTCAGATTTGATATACTGAGTCATGGTTGAATCATGTGTTGACATCATAAGTTATGTTTAGTATTTCTGCTTCAAAAATGACCAACAAGTGTTAAAGTTCAGATGAGACCATGTTTTTCTCCAGCCAAGCAGCACCCAAGTTCTATAAAGTCCAAGTCTCCTCTTCAGGGCCTCCTGACACACGAGCAGTGTTGTTGAGAGGCAGAGCGATGTCACCCAGCCACAACCACGAGGCAGGAGCCCAGGCACCCACTCAGCTCACCCTCCTCATTCCACTGCTCTTTCTAACTCTGGACACAGGGTCCATTCCAACAGCAAAACCCAGGTGCGCACCTGCATCCCCAGGCCTCTCATACCCAGAGCCAGATGGAAATAGGGCACACAGGGCTGGCACAACTTCCCCAGGGAAATGTGTTCTTGCCTTCCTTCCCACATTTTGGGCCCCTTGTCAGCTTACACATGCCCATCTGTACTCAGAGAGACAACTGGAACCCCAGACTGGGAAGCGGCAGGGCCCTCCCCACTCTGTTCCCGCAGGGCTGCATGGCACACTCCCCTGTGGCCAGCAGAGCCGACTTCCAGCCCAGCACAGTCTCCAAGCCTTTTATAGAATGAAAATGGGGCTCCCTGAAGTAAGGGGATAGGGGAGAGGACTCCAGCTGTCCCTTCCCTGAGGAGCTGGAGCTGGTGGTCTCGATGGCAGTCCAGGCATTTGGCTGGCTTCCCTCAGGAGGGAGCGGAAGGGAAACTTGCCTAAATGATTCTTCCCATGAATGCTAGGAAGGGAAGGAAAGGGCATATTTGGGGGAAGAACATTCCTGAAGTGCTGCACATATAAGGATGGGAAAGGGGGCAGGGCAAGGAGATGGGTGTATGTATGTCTGTGTCTTTCAACCAGGCAGTTCAATCTCAGGTTATTTTATTTGACAAATAAAACTAAACTGCATATTTATGGACTAATGATGTGAGATATTGCTCTTTTATTCATATCCACTGCTGTTTAAAGACCAGCTGTAAATATTCCTGGAACTCTTTGCAACTTGGCATAGCATAGGTAGGCAGCCCTCAGGGGTGCCCTGAGGCTCTGCTGACTCAAGGTCAAGGTCACAATTTCACATACTTTAGCAAAATCAGCCACTGATCAAGAATTTCTCCTCCCAAAAGCCACAGAATCATGCATTGTTCCAGCCGTGACTCAGGGCCATACTCTGCTGGGTTCGCGGTCGCAGAGCCGCCTGGAGTATGCTGTCCCCCAGTCTTGTTGGTCAGCAGTCCCTGGGACAGAGGGAGGATGTAGTGTGATCACCCCACACCCGGAGCTGAGACATCTCCCTGCTCCCTGCCATGGACTGATGGCCACCATCACACATGAGAGCAGTTTGTCAGCTATTGGTCCAAGGTGGGTCAAGGGCACACAGTTGCCACTACCACGTTTTCTCTGCCATTTGACTGAACCACACCTGCCACCAAAAGTGGAGCAGGAGAGGGAGGCTGGGCCCCCCAGGGAGAAGGCAGGTCTCCTTGTCTCTTCTCAAAGGGCAATGGCAGGATAGGTTAAAGTGAGAGCCCCAGCAGCCCACACATCCTTCCCAGAGGGTGTGGAGCTGGTGGGTGGGGGTGGGCAGAGAACAGAGCAGAGGCAGGGCAGGGACCAGGAGGACTCAGTGCTCTCAGACGTCAGGAGTACTGCGTGTGCTACCTCGCATTCCTAAGTAGGCCCAGGTGGTCCGAGCAGGCCATGTGCTCAGGTGGCTCTGGAGGAATAAGTGCCACATGGTGATCCATGCACCACCTCTCTAGGGGCTAGAGCTGAGCTCATCCACAGCAAGGGCATTAAGGGTAGGGAGGGGGACATACAGGGGAAATCCCAGCTACACCCCATCTCAGGAGAGTTGTCCAGTAAATGGAAGCGGTTCTAATGAAAACACCACACCATATGGTCCCTGTGTGAGACATCTCCCAGCTTAGAGGTGACCCAGACGGGCCATCATTCAGACAGAACCTCCATCCTGCAGAAATCCCACCACAGGCCAAGGACCTAATCGGGGGACAAGGAGCCTGTCAGTGGGGACGAAGGGCTCCATGCAGCATTCACCTGCAAGAAGTTGCCTCCTTCAGCAATGCCTGCTCAGAGACTAATGAATTTTCATGACCATGGGGGGAAAGACACACCTCACCACTGGCCGTTTAATGTTGGCCCTGGATCCTGCATGGGAGATGCGGCATCTCACGTGAGTAGGGTTTCGGTTGGCAGAGAAGGGAACACTTCCCAGGGAGGCAGCAGCACAAGCAACATTGCAGGGACAACAGGCAGCTGCCCTCTTCAGTCCCTCCAGAATAAAATCTGGCCTTTAAGCTCTAGGAGCAAGGACCTGCACGACTGTGCCTCATCCCCAGTCAGGTTCCCCTGTGCTCCCTAAGCTTCCACCATATCAGCTCCTCTACCCCCAGGGCCTTTGCATGTGACTTTTCCAGAATCAGGAATGCTCTTGCTAGGCTTCCCCTTGGTTGGCTTTCCTAGGACTTCCAGATCACAAAGCTGACCATCATATTCACATGGGGTTTTTTCTTCATAGCAATTCCTGCTCTCTGAAACTACCCCTAATTTGTTTATTTGTTCATGATCTGTTCCCCCAAAGTATACATATAACCTCAATGAATGCAGGCATCTTGTCTGTTTTGTCCACTGTCTTCAGAGGCAAGGATTATGCCTGCTAACAAGAAACCCTTGCTAATCTACCCAAAGAACTACTGGTGAGGGAGGGAAGGCACTGTCTGGCCTCTCTGTGGTCTGGGCACCAATCCCTGGAATCTGTGGCTCTCCATCCTTTCTAAGCATTTGTGAAAAAGCATGAGAAATATAGCTCATGTAGCTGGGAGCCAGCCAGGCAGACACTGATGGGCTCTGTGCAGAGAGCACTAGGCATTGTCCACTTTGGGATGGTCAGCACAATTGAGGCTTCCAGACCTACACAGGGAGGCCCTGGTGCTGGGCAGCTGATGGAGGGGAAGAAAATAACTGTGCATGCACTCCATTGCTGCAGAATGCTCTGTCCAGGTATTGCTGATGGGGTCTTTCAGCCAGGGCTCCAGGCACAGATACTTTTGGGAAACAGGCATTAGAAAAAAGCTGTGCTTTTTCTTCCCCAAACAGGCTGCCACACACCTCAGCCAGGACCAAGGCGTTCTGTCTGGCTGCTGCGTTGACCCCATGGCACGTGGGGACTACTAGTTCTCAGTGTGATAGGGCTCCAAAGAACTGGCATACACCCCAAATCAGTGTGCACGCTAAGGGACAGATTTCCAGTGGGCATGACAGCTTCCAGAGAGACCTTGGAACCTGGGCCCCTTCAAAGAAGAAAGGTGTTCAGAATGCAGACAAGAACGGAGCCCTGAGGCTGGAGAAGCCACAGCTCTGTGTTTAAGCTCCCGAGGAACCAGACCAGAAGAAGAGTGACCTTGCATTAGGAGTGGGTGACGCTGGTTCACCTGTGGAGGAGTTCTCAGCTCCCAGGAGTACCTGTTGGGTAAACGGTCTGCAAATACTTGTGCCTCTCAGACACTCTGAGAAAGTTTTAGACACAGATTTTGAGCTCAAGTTGAATCACTTACTAGCTCTTTTGTGAGGCTGGGTAAATAATACGACCACTCAGTGACCTACTGTCCTAATTTCAAACTGAGGCTGTCATTATCTATGTGCATGGATTGTTGAGAGAAGTAGACGAGGTCAAACTGTACCTACCTTGGGTGCTCAGCAATTCCCCACCCTCGGTTTGTGGTCTGTACTGTTCATGACCCTTCTCCCTAATACTTTACGTACCTACCTCTCTTTCAGTGCCCCATCTGATGGAAACCCTTGGGTCTCACAGGTGAACCCGACTGGACACATCCTGCCCCGGTGGAAGGTTGGGGATCCCTGGGTCACCCACTCTGCCCCCTGTCCTGGTCCGTCTCCCCACCTCCACCCACACTCCTCTCTCTGCATTACTACCCGGACAAGATTCTTTGCCCATTTCTTCCTCATTCCAGGGAGTGGATGTTGGAGCCTTGCAAAGTTTGCATCCAAGAAGCTTGATATTTGGGGCCACAGAACATCAGAGAGTTGGGCCACACAAGGACAGAGTACATTCCCATTCACCAGGCTTCATGCAGTTTCTCCTCTCCTGAAAGGAATAGAGAAGGGATGTTGGCCATAGAAAGAACATCCCAGAACCACAATTATCTAAGTCTCATTTGACCAAAGGTAGTAGGGCAAAGTGGGGAAGAGTGCCCTCCACAGAGCCCTTTGCATTTGCAAGACATAAACCCAGGCAAGGCTCGCAGCATCCCCTGGGCCCAGGAAGAGCAGGCCCGGGAAGTGGGGGGTTTCCCTGAGGAAGCAGAAGATGAAGTGTTTGTGTTTTGTTTGAATTGATAATGATGTCAGTTTCAGTTATGGGCTCATTACAACAAACCTGGGACATATTAACAGCTCTTTAATTGAATTTGGAAATAAGAAGAAGAGTTTTGAACAGTCTTGTAAATAGCGGATACCCAGGCCTCCACAGTGACTGCTCTAAACATTAAACAGAGTGAGATGGGATGCAGCGGCCCCCCACAGCAACTCCCCCTTGCCCTCCAGTGGGCCCCCACATGTACTCTGGGAGGCTGTCTTTATCATTCCTGAGTCATGGATAAAGGTTAGCCCAGAAAAAATTCCCAGAAAGCAAAAGCAGCCCCAGTGAAACACACCCTTTATTTTTCACTCCACACCAGCAACACAGCAGAACTGCAGACTATTCAGCCCCTGGCACGGAACTCCTATAAGCCCTGCAGGGCCCCTGGCAGCCCTCACCAGGGCAGTTCTGGCAATGCCCCTGTCAGCCTTCCCCTCCGGAAGGTGAGCTCCTCAGGGCAAGGCTAGGCCACATCCTCTTGGAATCCCAGGTGCCCAGCCCAGAACCTGACAAAGGAAATCCAGAAACTCTGTAAAGTGAACAAGGGAAAGGTCAACCCACCTCTTCTGGGCTTTACCTCTTTGCTTCCTCCGCCACCCATTCTCCTCTCGACCCCTACTGCAACTCCTTCCAGAAAATCCTTGCTTTTACTCCATGCCTGTAAAACTATATACAACTACACATCCATCCGTCCATCATGTACACACATTGTACATATCTGGGGGGAAAGGAGAAAAGTGCCAGACAGGGAAAATAAATGTATAACACAGGCAGTTAAATTTGAATTTCAGACGAAATAATTACTGAGCATCATGTATTGTATCTGGCACCCCTGGGCAGAGGGTGGTTTTACTCTTTTGTAGAATCTGATCACAGGATTCACAGAGTCAGGATCCTATGGGTATCTCTCCAAGTCAGCAGGTATAGGCCTAATGCATTCTTTTTAATGGATGCATAATATTCCATGGTGTGGGTTGTTTCTCAATCCCCAATCACCTTTACATTTGGTTAACTGTCACTGCAGTGTTACTTAATATATTCCCACCCTCAGCCAAAGGAAGAGAAGACACCATGATGGGCTCTGTCCTGCCTCTTTAAATTAGTTGTCATGACAAAGTCAGCCCAGAAGTCTCAGCAGGAGAACGCACAGAACCACCAGACCCATGAGAGCCTATGACTACATCCAGAGCCCCGGGATGGAGGGATGGCAGAAGGAACTACAAAGTACCCCTTTCCAACAAGGATCACAACAATGGAGACCCTGAGATGCCTCGGACTTGAAGTTTGCAATATCCTCAAATGTAAAAACTCAGACCAACTCGTCAAAACTCACAACAGCATGATTATTTTGCACACACACACCCTTCATCAGTCATATCTTTAACTTTGTCTTTGCTGCTGAAAACAAAAAAAATAAAAAATACATAGCAGCTCAGTTGACATTACAGCAACAGCACATGCCTCGTTTTACCAACCATTTAACTCCCTCAGAGGACCCCGCTCAGAGACACAGGCACGTTGATGGGAGCTGCACAAAGGTCAGTGATTTGGAGGCTCTTTCCGACAATTTGCCAAGATTTTGGCATTTGTAAGCATCCATAGGACAGCTCTCTAGCAAGCTGACCTTGACAGCGAATGGGATAAATAAACCTTCAATTTACCCCCCTCCAGCTCTCCGCGAGCTGGGCCAGTCCCCACGGAGCCTTCACCTGTCCGTATCGTTCAACTGCCTGCAACTTCCAACTGACGAACATCCACAGCTCGGCGGCCCGGTGACAAACACCATCTAACAGATAAGGCTTCTGAAAAGTCAAAGCCAATACTGCTTCCATTGAAAATTTAATGCCGGCTCCATCTTTGCCCATCATTCTTCTGACTGTTGCACGTGTCTCAAGAGGCCCTTGAAGCTAAAGCACTGCTCCATAACAGGTAATGACGTGGCATTTAATGATACTGTCCAAAGTGATCCCGGTCTTTGGGAAGTAATGTGCACTCATGTACCAGATAAGCACCGCCACACGTACTGAGCCGCCGTATCTTTCACGGCCCTGTCACCAGATACAATGTGACACATCCCCGGCCATCCCACCTGCCGCTCCTCCGACCGCTGTCAGACAAAGCACGCGTTTTCAGAGCAGAGCTCCAAAGCGTTGAGGGAATTCAGGCAAAAGGTAGGATGGTAACATATCCGTAATTAAGTATTCACAGCCTCTTTAATACTTCAGTGCTCTTGGATTCGCTACTAAAATCTGTGAATTATACCTCGTTGAAAAATGTCCTTAATCGACTCTGACATGTTTTATTGGAGGCAGAAAAAATGTTTCAGTATGATAGATAAGGTTAAAAATGTTACTACTCTGATCATTTACTCTAGTGCCTGGCAAAAAAAAACTCCAAAGCCAAAAACCATTTACATCATTCATCGATGCAACAGAGGAAAAAAAAAAAAACCTTATCTGACAGCCCATTTTAGCTGATGGGACAAAGTGCACATTTTCAATTTTCTGACAAAGTTATGTTGTTTATGTAGATAAGGGGAAAAACAACTGTAACATTTCTGCAGCACGCCGCAGAACTGGAAATGCGACTTCAACTGTAAAGCATCTGCCAGCCGTGCAGCACCCCCGGCAAAACGTCACCGTCAGGCTTCAGACAAGATGGTGCATCTTCCTCCTTAGGAGGACCTGCGCATTTTCAAACCGCCCCGGAGCCCCACTGGGATGTGCTGCATGGCGACTCTACCAGTGCAAAAAGTCATCTTCTCCTCAGCATCTGCCCCAAGAAGTTGCAACCAGAACATGGAAGTCCGCCCATAGAGAGGTCTTTGAAAAGCTGGCTTTTTCATGGAAATAATGAGTCTTTTTTTTTTCCCTCCCCATTGACTGGTGTCAGTGACTGCAAAGGTGAAATCCAAACTGCTGGACCTCTGCTTACCCCTCCCTGGGTGTCATGCTACTGAACCTGGGCACAGCCTGGGCAATACCCTGCAAATCTTGTCAACACTCTACCAGGTGCTCATCCAGACACTACCTCCTCCCAGACCACACACACGTGTTCTCCTGGGCAGACTCGCCATTCTCCCAGTACAATGGCAAAGGTCCCCAGCATTTCATTTAGGCCATGAGAGTCCTAACCTATATGGGTGAGGGCAAAGCTCAGATCCAAGGCTAACCAGCTACATAATCTTGGGCCACTGACTAATTCTCCCTGTGCCTCAGTGCCCTCCTCTGTCAAGGGGACGAGGTAAAGGTCTGCCAAGCACCATTCCTAATGCCCTGGTAACTGGGCTGGCAATGGCTGGCGGTGTGGAATTTTCACTCCAACTCTGGCCAGTAAGGGCGGACTCAACCTCGGAGATGCACATTCCACTGGCACTTTCTAAAAGTAAGACTCTGTTAGCCCAGTCATAGATAGGCTTGTTTTCCAAATAGACTCCTGCTCTTAGGGATTGAAGTTCAATATAACCCTGGGAGATCCTCACCTACTCAGTCCACGTCTGAGGAAAAGAATCACAGCAGAAGGTTTCTTGATCAAGTCACCAAGGTCAGATAAAGCCAGGAGTTCCAGGGGAACATGGTTACAGATCAAGCAAAGTGTTTAAACAGTGAAGAGTAGCAAGTGTCAGAAGACAGTTATGCAAAATTTAAAATTGTTCTTCTTTCCGAATCCATTGTCCCGGGAGCCAACAATATTCTCCGTCAAGGAAACCACACGGGCCAAAGCCACGTGGCTGGGCAGGGCCTGCGGACAAGTTTGGTTTGACTTGTGTAGCATACCTGCTTATTTACGTGTTTAATTCACCGTTGTTACACAGCTTTTACTGACGCCTGTGCAAAGCTTAGAAGATAGCGTTCCTGTAGACTTGATGTAAATGGTGCCTCCCGGAACTGAAAGTTCTAACTCCTAGTAACCAGCATTTATAAACTAGAAGCATTTAAAAATTAGCGAACTCCACGTGAAAATACACAGGATTGTTCCAGGCCTACCTGCTGTTTCTATCAAAAGCAGGAAGAACATTCCACACACCTGGCCAGTATCCATCAAGATCCATCAAGATGGTCAAAGTCCTGGGAGGCAGGAGAAACCGTCATAGACCAGGGGACACTAAAGAGACATTTTGACGAAATCGAATGTGGAATCCTGGACTGGATCCTGGAACAGATAAAAGGGGTGGTACTGGGAAAACTAGAGAAATCCAAATGAAACTGATGTTTAGTAATAGTACTAGATCAGTGTTGGGATCTCAGTTTTGACCAATGCACCCTGGGAAAGAAGATTGTTAATGTTCGTGGTGGCTACGTGAGGGATATGTGGGAACGCTCTGTATCATCTTTGTAACTTTTCTGTAAATTTAAAATTATTCCCCAAAAATGTATTTAAGAGAAAAGCAAGAAAAGCTAAACCAAGATGACTGTGTTCTTCTCACACATGTCCTGCTTCACTCCTTGGTTTTGGTGCCTAGATCCTGGAGCCTTTTGAATTCAGGGGCCCTTACACAAGGTAAGTATCCACCACACCCCAAGCGATGCCATGTCTGTACTTTCCAGCTGTGGCGGGGAGCATCTCTGACCATCACAATCTAGGCTGTCCCGTCGCCTTGGTTTGGGGTCCTACGTGAGGCAGGAAGGAGCATAGGGAACAGCCTCTGTTTTCTGGAGCTAGTTTCCATGCCCACCGCTGACCAGAGGAGAGGAAATTCAGCACCACATTTGCTCACTAGCAGCGTGGTTGACTCTCAGACACACACTGACCCATGGCTGCTTGCCAGGCTCTTCTCCACTGACATTGTCCCTCGTGGCCACCCTGCTACAGAGCCCCAGCTCAGCAAGGCTCTCTCCCCCTGCCCCCGCCCAAGCTCAGAGCCACTGGGGCCAGGTGGGAAAGTCGGCTACAGGCAGCTCTGGAGGGCAGAGGGGTGTGCCTGAGTCCCAGCAAGCTGCTGATTCTCAGATTCTCACCTGGAGGGCTTATTAAACCCCAAGCCCCAGAGTTTCTCACTCAGCAAGTTTATGGTGAAGACCATGAAGTCTCATTTTTCTTGAAGTTCCCAAGTGCTGTGGCCACTGCCATTCTGGGCCCACACTTTGAGAACCCCGGCCGTAGGCAATGAAAGCCATAAGGACAACACACTGAGTTTGTTCTTATTTCTAGGAAGTCCCTCAATAAAACAAAACAATAAAGCAACTCTGAGGTCTCCGGGTGGGAGTGCTTTGGCCTGTAGCTGACAGGCAGTAGAAGGGGATTCAGCATTTAGCAAGCCCAGGGTAAGAGTCACCCAGGCCCCGAGTGGAATCCTGAATGTCTGCACACTACCTGCGAGACCCTTCCCAGCTGTGAGTCAACCTCTGGGGGATTTGATTTCCTCATCTGAGGAACATAAATAATAAATCTGCCACCCTATATGCTGGTGGTCCCTCATCCCACCTCATTCCTCTGGACTCCTGACACTTATCTCATGCCTTGCCAAAGTAATGGGCATTTAACACTCCAACCTCTAAAGTGTCATTCCTGCCTCTCTCCTCCCCACCTGCTTTTCCCTCAGTGTTCCTCGTCTCGGTTGGGGACAACCCATCCCTCCAATTGCTCAAGCCAAAAGTATGAGGGTTGCCCCACTAGCCAGCCTGGGCTGCGTGGCCTCGGCTCTCAGCAGCCTCCACATCTCTAACCACGGAGCCCCTCATGCTTCTTGCCCCCACAACCCTCACAGGCTTTCTGTGAAGCGGGCCCCACCTGGTGTCTCACCAGAAAGCATACAAGTTCCCTCCTGCAACTTTCCCCAAGGGAGAGGTTGCCAGCAGTAATGCCTGCTGACCATTGATCATTCCCGACCAGGAATGCTCAGCATCCTGACCTCCCAGGTGCAGCTCTGAGGCCTTCTCAAGCCTTCCCTCCCCTACCAGACCTGACTTCCTTGCTCCAAACCTGTGGCTTACGTTTCTCCTCCTCATACACGTCAGGCACTCTTCTGTCGGAGGTATTGGTGCATGCGCATCGCCCCCCACTCTGACGACAGAGACACCACTGACCCATTTACCTCTCCCCAGAGCCCTCACCCAGGGTTACACCCAGGGTCTCAGCTCTGAGGACCTCTGCTAAACGGCCCTGTGTGCCTTGCCATGCTCACCGGTAAGATGGGGAGAGTAATACCAGCGCTCACCTGGTGGAGCTGCCATGTGAACTGCCTGGGACACAGAAGGCATTCCTGAATGTCAGTGACACACTGGGCAGGGGGTGGGCCTGGGAAGCAATGCCAGAAGACTAGGGCAGAGATGGCTGGCCATGCAGGGGCCTCAGCCCTCAGGAGCCTTCTGAGAAGAAGCCACCTCTCAGGAGCCACACTTCGGGGAAACCATCCAGCGGGAGGATCAGATCACCGTGGTCCGGAGGGCTCGCTCAGAGGGGGCCTCTACACAGACCAAAGCCTTGCCCTAGCTGGGTGACATGGAGCCCCCAGTGGGGAGCTGATAAAACAGGGGTCTACTCCCTGGCCCCAGCAGTCAGTCCACACTCTGTCGCACCTGCCCAGCAGACTCCCCAGCTCCCTCCATAGGCCTTCTCCACCTTCTACCACATGGGCCTGGCCTTTACAAAGCATGTGCTTTGTTTTGTTTCAGAAATAGTGTAATAAAATGAGTGGATCTTTCTGGTTATTAATTTCCTGACTTTTTGGGGGTTTTTTTTTTTGGCTTATTTATCTAAATGGAAGATGTTTTATTTTCCAGCCAGCTGCTATATGAAGTGTGCGGAGCAATTGAAAACCCAGCTCTGTGTGTGACTGATACCCTATCAGTTGAGGTTGAAAGAAATATCTTTTCCCCTTGCTGTAAAGAAAAGAAAAACAAGGAAAGAATGAAAGAACCAGTTGATTTTATGTTGTGCTTGTCGCTCCATTACTCAGGTAATTGCCTACCTGAGTCTGATGGCCAGGCTAGGCCTCCAAACCCAGTCCTTGCCCCGTGTGGACCAGACCCAGGTGGTCCGATGTCTTGGCTTCCCAGAGCTGCTGCAGGTCTGGCTGCAGAAACGTGTGCAGGTGGGCATGTGGGTGGTTGGCAAGCCCCAGAATCAGCTGGGGCTGACGGGGAGGGAGAGGTTCACGCTCAGGACACCGTCAGGGTCAAGGGGGGGGCGCACAGCTTGCGGTTGGACCTGAGAGCCGAAATTCCTCAGAGTGTGCAGAGTGGCTCAGGTCCTGTCCTGTGACCCCCAACTCAGACCTAGATTTGGGCTAAGCCTCATCTGCCCAGACAGAGAAGAAACCAGTAACAACTTCCCTTTCATCCTTATGTACCTGCTCTCTCACTCGCCAGGTTAGGTGGGTGCTTTAGACTATCTTATTTAACGGGACCTCATCACCTACCCCACACGGAGGAGAGGGCTGAGGCTCTGGGACCCCATAAAAGAGACACCCAGTGGCCATCCAGAGAAAACTCTTGCCATCTCTAATTCCTGCCCTAGGCCCCCTACCACCCCCCCCAACACACACACAACACATATACTCCTATTGGCTCTGTTTCTCTAGGGAACCCTAATACAACCGCTTCCCTGAAAAATCACAGCCAGAACCTTAGTACCAGGCAGCTGCAAACTTTGCAGCAGGGAAGGAGGCAGGGAGAGTCAGGTTCCTCTCAGCAGTGCCTCTCAACTCAGAGGACTTGTGCCCATGGGGCTGCGGGCTTACATGGAGCTGGGGAAGAGGCACAGGGTGAAGCCAGGGGTGAAAGGGACATGTCTTCCTAGAGTTCACTTTGTGTGATGTAATGAGGTTCAAGCATTAAAGTAGACAGAGATAATAAAAAAATGCAAACTCTGCATAAACTTAAAAAAAATAAGTCAAAAGATGATAAACTGCACAATTATAATAGGTGCCAGCGACCCTGCCTCCAAGATTCCTTTGTCCCTGCAGTTTGTTGGGATGGGCTGAGCCACAAGGGGAGGAACCCAAGGTGACAGGGGCATGGTGGACTGGTCAATCTGTCTGACTGCCTTCTAAGTCCTGAAGTCAAATTCACAGACCAAGAGCCTGAAACCTGGGGCATGGCCTTGACCTGCACCCATCACTGTGCTCACTCACTACAACTCCCAACTTCCTTCCAGAGAAGAGGGAAGCTCCATGGAACAGACCCTGGAAGCCTCTTCTGGACCCCAAAATGGGGCCCTCTGAGTTCACTTTGCTCCCCACTTCAGCCTTTCCCTGTGGGATCCCCCTGTGGTCTGGGCAGCACACAGAACACCTTGCACCTCACCTGGCCCCAGCTCGGACCTGAAAGCAGAAACTCAGGTGTGTGGGTCTGGGCGAGGGGAGGGGCAGCTCGCATATTTGAGCCAATCTGAACTCGAATGTGGAGCACTTCAGGCCCTCCTTGAGACCATGTGCTTGGCAGGAGCCAGTGTGTGCTGCATGACATGGTCTGCATGCTGAGGGCCACTGAGCTTCCATCAGAGCCACCTCGCAGGTCTTCAGGACACGGGCAGGCCCTGAGTCCAGAGCAGACGAGTGACAGAGGCTAATTCACAGGACCAGATCTATTCTCTGGCTGGAGGATGGGGCTTGGCCACCAAAACTAAAGATCTCCCTTTATTTCACTCTGCTTATTACTTCACTTCAGCCATGTGCACACACGTGGGCATGCACACACACACACACACACACACACACAAGCATAGCTCTAGATCACACCTCTGAAACTTCACAGAGTTCTGCAAGCCTTGTTCACTTGAGAATAATTCTCTCTGGAACTCTCCAGTTGCCATATAAACCCAGGTGGCCACTTTCCCTTGTGTCTACAGTTCCCATTTGGACCTGGTTTCTCACCTGCACCACCTCTTCTCTCTTTGTGTGACTGCTGCCTTTTCTCCTCCTGTCATGACAAGGAAGGGTTCGTGGGGCCAAGGAAATTGGGTAAGATTGAAGCTAGGGGATCCGATCTAACTCTTACAAGGAACCATCTGCCCTCCTTGAGTTCCTCAGTGGGGTTGACTTTAGCTCCCCTGGCGTCTGTTTCCATGGTTACAAGACCAGAGGCATTAAGGGTACTTGGTAGTCTGTGAGTCTACAGATTATTGGAATTAACTGCATTCTCTGTGACAAAACACACACTGAATCATTACGGAGTTTCTGTGACTTTCTGGACCCCACACTGTCTGAACACTGTGCTGTCCATTGGTGCCATTATCCCATCTTCTATGTTCTCCTCTGTATCACGGGGGCTGGAAACCTACAAATTGTATTTTCTAGAACCTCTTCGACACTGCCGGGGAGAGCCACTTGCCCAGTATTCAGAAGGCAGAGCCGTGTCACTGCCCCTCTGACAATGCAGGCGCGTAAGTGGGCTCCGCAGACAGAAGCTTTTGCGACAGCCCGCAAAGCACCCAGCTATGCACTGGAAGCAGCTGGGGTCATCACTGGTGGTATTCGGCAAAGTTTTAACTCTCTGAAAGCCAGAAGCACCTCTGAGCGCCACAGCCATTTCCTTAGCCATCTCTCTTCGGCCCTTCTGGGTTTGAGAAGCATCACATTCCTTGGGTGAAATCTTCCTACTTGAGATACTCAGAGTGATTCTTGTCTTCCTCTCTGCTGTATACGATCAGGGGAAAAATACCAAGCACCACTTGTATATTTAACTCCAACACATGAAATGTTGATTGCCTTGGGAATACCCAAGGACAGTGGCATAAAACAAGGTGTGGCTGTCAATGGAGGCCTCTTGGCCCAGTGAAGGCATGGCATGAAGAGTAGCAGATGAAATCCTCAGTGTTTTCAATCACGTGCTTTCTGCTGTCTGATTTCTCATCCACTGTCCGAGTCCACCTGTGATATCACAAGGCCCTTGAGAGCAGAAACATAGCATTTCTTCTGGTATAAATTAAAGTCCTGTGCAATAAACTCCAAAGCATTGACTGTGCTATACCATTATGGTATTATATTTTAATGGCAAACACGTTTAACCACTGGGGAATCTGAGAACTTTGGCTAAAGAAATCATTTCAGAAGAAGGTAGCCACAAGAGGGGGTTTGAGGTGGTTTTCCCACAGCCTCCCAGAGAGCACTGGACTCACAGCAGGTCAGGGACAGGTGAGACTGGGACCCAGGACCCCAGGGAATGGTAGGCTCCACCTGCCCTCCAACCCTGCTGCTGAATGTGCCGTTTTCCCACTCCTGTCAGACTTCGTTCCATCTCCTCTTAAGTGACAGACACAGTCCACTTTTGAAAATGTGTCCAGGGAAGCATTCTATCTTTGCGGTCACTGAGGACAAGCCAAGCTGTTGAGATGCAGAGAAATAAAGACAAAAGGAGAAACAGTTTCATCCCACAAAGGGTTATTTGATCACCTGTCACGTACAGAGCACGCCACTAGGCTGCTGGAGACACAAGCATGGTAAAGACAAGCCCACGGCGTTCACTCCAGCAGCTGAGAGAGCCAGTGGGCAAGTGCATACATGAGTAAGCCAGATCACTTCAGCTTTCAGCTGGTAATAACTGTCACCCAGGAGACAAAACAGGTGGTGCGATGAAGCAAGACAAGTGGCAAGTGGGCAACGGCCGGGGTGTCTACCGACACGGGCCAGAAAAGGCTTCCCTGAGGAGTGGCAGTGGAAGGAGCCATCTCAGAGAAGAGCTACAGGGAAGCATCCAGGCAGTGAGAACAGCCTGCAGGGAGGGGTTTGGCATGTTGGGTGGCCCAGAGAGGGCCAGAATGGCCAGGGATGAGTGAGAAAGGGAGCCTGTGGCAAAAATGAGGCCAGAATCAAAGGCCAAGTAAGAACACGTCAACTTGACAGGTATGTGAAAGGAATTGGATTTTCTTCCACGGCATTTGGAAGCCCTTGAAATGTTAAGCGACTGTTGGCATAATCACGATCGGTACCCACTCCCCACATACAAGGTTTCCACCAGCAGGCGACTCTACACATCCTCCCCAGCGCCCTCGTGTCATGCCCCCATCCCCAGGTCTCCTGCCCTTGGGTCCCCTTCGCCATGACTCGAGATCAAGTCTCCAGGCCCTACACCGGTCTGGGACACTGGTCATGATACTCTCCAATGGGCCAGGGCCTCTTAAATCACAGCACACAGAACTTACACAGCTGCACGCACGCTCACTCAAGCCCCAACAGGAAGGGTCATCCTTCTTCATTCTGGACCTCAGCAAATGCAGTCTCCAGGCATATTAGTATCTGTTAAGAATCCCACCATGTGAGCCTGTCACCGTACTCGCAGGCAGCTGGAACCACAGAGGACACAGTTTGTTAGAGTGCACACACGTTTCCATTTATCCAACACCCATCCATTTACTTATTCATCAAACAAACATCATTCATTGACTATCTACCATGGGTCAGGCCCTGTGCTGGGTACTAGGCTATGACAATGAACAAGACAGTCAAAGTTGTCCTTGCCTTGGAAGTTATCTATTGCTATATAACAAACCACCACAAACTTAGCAGAGCAAGACAACACCCGTGGATAATAATAAAGTTTCTGTGGGTCAACAGCTCAGTTGGGTCTTTGGCTGCAGTCAAGGAGCTGACCAGGGCCCTGATCTCACCTGAGGCCCAGAGTCCTCTTCCCAGCTCTCTGGGTGTTGGCAGAACCTAGTTCCTATGGTTGTGGGATTGAGGCCTTCGGCTTCTAGAGGTCACCACAGTTCCCTGCCTCGCGGCCCCCTCCACATCATGGCGCTTGCTTCTTCAAACCAACTGGAGAGCATCTCTGCTGCTTCAAGTCTCTGGCTTCTAGACCTGCTTTTAAGGGATTTGCCGGATTAGGCCAGGAGCCCCCAGGATAACCTCCCTTTTGATTCTCAAAGTAAACTGATTCGGGACTTTAAACTACATCCGCAGAATCCCTTCACTTTTGCCACACACCATGTATTCACAGGTCTCACCTGCACTCAAGGGAGGGTTCATCCATGGCACGCACATTAGGGCGTGGGGGTCTCAGGGGTCACCCACCACGTAGCCTTTCCATTCCAGACAGGAAAACAACCTCAATACATGATCAGAAAGGTGCCAGGTGTGGAACAGGGCACCGTGGGAGAGCGCCTTGGCTCTGTCCCTGGCTGCAGCAGGGCCTGGCTGGGCGTCACATGCCCACCACTGCCTGCCACCCAGAATGCAGCTTGGCATCCTCTCTGCTTGCACACACTCTCACACACTCTGTGACAACTGTCAGTGGCTTATTCATCATTTCAGATTGCAAGTTTCTGTTTTCTCAGACACCTACTTTAATACCCTGACATTTCTGTTCAGCCCATAACATTCTGTCAATTGTTTACATCTCCATCTCACACTTACTGGCTTTTCTGCTGCATTTTCTGGCCCTTCCCAATATTGGTGTATGATACCTACTAAGAGGTTCAGAGTCACTCCCCTCACTGTCCACACTACCAGATCACCAATGAAGTGACCCCCATGTCAGTCATCTCCCAAGGCACTCACAGCTCACACTCCAGTCTCAGGGTAGAAGCTGCCTGCAAAAACAGCAGCCATCCTAAGCAGAAAGTCCTCCTCTGCCTTTTCCCAGTTCATTATTAAATGCTTGTTTCCAGAACTTACAGGTGGACAGAATTGTTCCCACGCTTTTCACTTGCCCTTCCATCTGCTCCACATCGGGCTCATCAGCAGGACTTGCTGTGCATCCCCTGGCCACCACCCTGCGTCTGGACCACCACCACCACCATCTCTCCACAGCCATGCAAGCACTCACCAGCTTGTGTTCCTATGTCCTCCCCTTTGATTCTCCAGCCCTTTATCCGTACCACAACAGGAGTGGCCTTCTAAAAACATAGTGCATCACTGTCCTGCAGACATCCTGTAATGGACTTGCCACTGTACTACAAACACAATCAGAACCTCCCTCTGTGGTCTATGGGCCTGGCAAGACCTGTCACCTGCTTACCTCCTGTGCTCTTCTCAAGCCCTCCCATATTCCAGGTTCAGGCCACACAGGCTTTCTTTCAGGTCCTTAGGTTCTTTTCCATAGCAGGTCGTGCATGCCTGTGCTATTCTCTTTACACAGACTGTTTCCTCCCACCCACATGGGAAAACGATAGTTTTTACAATAAATGGTATTGGGACAAAGGGACAAGGTGTTTGGAAAGAATGATGTTTCACTACTAAATATCCCCTATCTACTCTGCAGGCTTTGACTTAAAACATCAACTTATCAGAGAGAACTCTCCAAACCATACCCACTGAAACAAGCTCCTCTGCTATTCTGTCACACCACCTTAATTGTTTCATATTGTATGTTATAATTTTCAGTTATTTTATTAGTCTGTTCACTTTTTCTACTGACTCCATGGTAGACTACAAATTCCAGCAAGGCAGGGACGATGCTGCTATTGTTCACCATTGCTTCCCTAGTCACTACATTGCCTGAAACACTGCACAAGCTCAAAACTCATCTATGGGATGAAAACCTGAAGGCGTGAATGAATGGATGGATGCTGACTCTGTGGTGTGAAAAATGTGAATCCATTGTATGATCCAAATTGTAAGAGGACAGGAGGGAATATCTTGCCACACTTTATGTTTGAATCTGTTCTAAAGGTACAATAATTAAAATTGTGGCATTTCCAGTGAAGAGTAAAAACAGAAACAAATAAATGGAATAGAATGAAAAGCCAAATAAACAAACTTATCTCAAGTATTAAACAGGTATTTTTTTAATAAGTGGAAAAAGAAGAAATCATTTTAAAAATTGGCATGGGACAACTAACTAGCTAATGACAAGGAGAAAAAAAAAAGATAGAGCCGTGGCCCTTTAACTCACTGAAATAAATAAATTTGAAATGACTAAAATGTTTAATGAAAATTAAACCATAATATTATAAAATAAAATTCTCTCAGTTACAATGTCTTCTTGGAATGAAGAATTCCTAAGTATGACACTAGAGAAAATGTTGACATATTTCACCATGTAAAAATGAAAATATCAAACTTAAAAGTAATTATTATGGTAGCAGAACTTCTAGCCATGATGGGAAGAAGAGATAGGCAAACTTTTGCCCTATAAAAGAAGAATAAAGCTGGACAAAATCATCAAACACAAACATTTCACGACTCTGGAAACTGACCAAAGACAGAAAACCAATTGGAAATGTTTATTCATAAGAACTGTCAGAACTCTGAGTAAGAACAAGAATCCGTGGTTCTTTCGCCAGGGCTGCCCCTATTCATTTCCCCAGATCGGATGGCACACTGAGTTTGCCAGGGCAAAGCTAGTTGTGAAAAACATCACCCACTGACAAAGAGGGGATCTGTTTGGGGGTGGAAGGCATACCTGCACCTGGTGGTGCTGTCAGTAAAAACTGCAAGCTCAGAAGAAAATTAATGGGGGAAAACCCACAGCTTTGCTAATATGAAGTTGTGTCCCACTTGAGGTGAGTATTAGAATAGCCAGAAACTTAATGGGGAGATGCTAAAAGAGCTAAATAAGCTACCTATACATCCTTGGCTGGGTAGGCATGTGCAGGAAAGCCTCAAGAGAGCCCAGAAGAAACTAAAATTAAACTTTGAGGTAAAATTGAAAACTGCCTGAACGTATGATACACTCCCCAACCTAAGCGTAAATCAAGCAGCAGGGTACAGTACCTTCAAAACCCCAAGATGCTTGAGCATAACATCTTCCCGATCATTGGCTGACCTCTCATCTATGCAGATACATAGGCAACTCTTAAAAAGCCAGGCTAAAAAAAAAAATTAAAAAATTAATCAGACACAGCTATAGCCTCTGAGCAACTAATTCATGCTTAGAAGACAGATTCTACAGAATAAGTTCAGGCAAGTTATTGAAGGGGAAAAACCTCTCAGGAAAAAAAAACACAATCCAGAGTTGCTACAATATGTTATTTTAAATGTCCACATGTAAAGAAATAGAAACGTACGAACTATACTCAGGGGCAAAAGGAATTGATATAAACTGATGCCGAGTGGGCCCAGATATTGAATTTGGATTTAGCAGACAGGGGCTTCAAAGCAGCTGTTACTGTAGATATGTTCAAAGAATTAAGAACACCATGTTTAAAGAATTAAGGAAAATCCCTGTTTTATACCATATATAAATATTAACTCAAAATGGACCAGAAACCTAAAAATAAGAGCTAAAACCATAAAACTCTTAGAAGAAAACATAGGGGAAAATCTTCATGATCTTGGATTTAGGTAGGACACCAAAAGCAGGAGCAATAACAAAAAGAATAGATGAATTGGGCTTCATCAAAATTTAAATTTTTGTTCATCAAAGGAGAGTATCAGGAAGATAAAAAGGTAACCTACAAAATGGGAAAAAAGATTTGTAGATCATATATCTAATAAGATTGAAGCACTCATAATATGTAAAGAACTCTTACAACTCACCAACAAAAAAGCACCCAATTAAAAAATGTCCAGTGTACTTGAATAGATCTTTTGCAAAGAAGATAGGTTAATATGAAAAGATGCCCAACAGCATTAGTCATTAGGGAAATGCAAATCAAAACCACAATGAAGTAGCATTTCACATTTCACATGGAAAATAACAAGAACTGGTGAGAAGGTGGAAAAATTAGAGCTTTCGTAAATTGCTAATGGATTGATTGAATGTAATATGACACAGACACTGTGGAAAACAGTTTGGTGATTCCTCAAAAATTCAACATAGAATTACTATACAACCCAGCACATTTCACTCCTTAGGAATGTATTCCAAAGAACTGAAAACAGGTACACAAACAAAAACATGAACATGCATACATAGTAGCAATATTCACAATAATAAATAGGTAGAAACAGCCCAGGTGTCCATCAGTGGAAGAATGCATTAAAAAAATTTGTTAAATATACATACAATGAAATGTCATTCAACCATAAAGAGAAATGAAGCATTGATACACACTACCATGTACATGACACATGAACCTCAAAAACATTATGCCTAGTGAAATAAGTCAAACACAAAACATTGTATGATTCCCTTTGTATGAATTATCTAGAATGGGTAAATTAATGATGACATAACACAGATTGGTGTGGTGGTTGCCAGGGGATAGGGGAAGGGAAAATGGGAAGCAACCATTAAATAGGTACAAAGCTTCTTTTTGAAATGAAGAAAGTGCTTTAGAACAACACTGTGAGTGTACTAAATGCCATTGAATCGTACACTTTAAAACAGTTGTATGTATGTGAATTTCACCTCAATAAAAATAAATTTAAGAATTAAATGAAAATAAAATGACAACGTATCAAAACTACACCCAAAATAAAGAAATATAAACTAAAAAAGGGAACTAAAATGAAAAATGAAAATTCTAGAGTGAAAAATATAATAATGAAAATAAATATTCACTAGACAGGTTCAATGTCATATCTGAGATGGCAGAATAAAGAATCAGTCATTTGAAAATAGGAACATAGAACTTATCCAACATGAAGAACAGAGGTAGACACAAAGGCTTTTAGGACATCATTAAGCACGCCAACACACGTATAGTGGGAGTTTCAGAACCTGAGATGAGAGTAAGACACAGAAAAAAAGAATATTCGAAGACATAATAGCCAAAAAGTTCCCAAGTAATCTAAAGAGTCAAGAAGCTCAGACCAAACATGGGATAACATATTGTATTCAGCCTATTGAAAGCCAAATACAAACGGAAAAGCTTGAAAGCAGCAACAGTAAAATGACTCAGTGCATACAGGGGAATAACAATATGCTTCACAGCTCAGTTTGTATCAAAACAATGGAGGCATAAGGGCGATGGAATGGAGTGTTCAAGGTAGGGAGAAATTAAAGTTGTTAACCAAGAATTCTATATTCAGCAAAACAATTCTTCAGAAAATGAAGGTAGAATAAATATATTCCTTGATAAACACTAAGAAGGTTTGTTGGTAGCTAACCTACCTTACAGGAAATACTATGGGAATTTCTTCAGGATGGAAGGAAATGAGACCAGAGAGTCACTCAAATTCACAGGAAGAAATGTAGAGTACAGAAATAATAAATATGTGGGTAAATATAATAGGCTGTTTAAATATTTTTTTCTTCTCTTAATTTCTTCCAAAAATATGATTACAAGAAAATTATTAAATGGTGTCATTGGGCTTACAACAGATATAGATATAATGCATATGACAAAAATAACTACAAAGGGGGAGAAAATGGAGCAATATTGAAATAAAGTGGCTATATTGTACTCAAATTAGGTCAGTAATAACCTGAAATAGATACTGATAACTCAACATGTGTATTTTAAGGCTATGGGACCGCTACTTAAATCACAGCAAACACTATGAAAAAAACACGTAATTGAGGAAGCAGGAATAAAAATACATATTTATCATAAAAGAAGGTAGTAAAGGAGGTACAGAATACAAAAAAAGGAGATATAGACATATTGAAAATTAATAGCAAAACAGCAGCTGTAAATCTAACTACATCAATTGTCATGTTAATATAAAATGACTAAACTCTAAACAAAAGGCAGAGATCATCTGACTGAATTTTTAAAAAGCAAGATTCAGTTATAGTCTATAAAAAACAAACTTTAGACTCAATAACACAAATAGATTAAAGTAAAAGGATAGAAAGAGGTATAAAATGAAACATTAACAAGATAGCTGGAGTGGCTATGTTAATATCAAGCAAATCACGTTTAAGAAAGAAATTTTTCTAGAGAAAAAAGAGACATTTCACAATGATAAAAGGTTTACTACATCAGGAAGGTATAAAAGTTGTAAATGTATAAATCTAATAATGGAGCTCCAAAGTGCAAGAAAGAAACCTGACATAGTTAAAAGGAGAAATAGAAAATTCAATAATTATAGCTGGAGATTTCAATAATATACTCTAAATAATAGATAGAATAACTAGACAAAAAATATCAGTAAAATTAACAAACCACCTGAACAAACTCTCAACTATATTGATCCAACATATTTACAGAACAATCCAACAGCAGAATAATACATTTTTTTCAAGCACATGTAGAACATATCTTGATAGAATAGATGATATCTGGCCATAAAAGAAGTCTCAATAGATTAAAATGACCTGAGTCCTTTAAAGGAAATTATCTGGCCATAACAGAATTAAATTAGAAAACAAAAACAAAAAGAAATTTTGAAAATACAGAAACTTAACAACACACTTCTAAATAACAAATGGCTCCAAAAATAATACAAGGGTAATTAGAAAATACTTTGAATAGAATGAGAATTATAACACAATGTATCAAAGATTAATGGAACAACAAGGAAGAGTGATGGAAAGATTACAATGGATCGCTAAGAGCATGAGGAAATTTTGGGAGGTAACAGAGATGCTTATTATTGGATCTTTATTATTTCTCAGATCTTTATACATGTCAAAACATCAAATTGTACATTTTAAATAGGTACCATGTATTATATGTTAATTAACCTTTATTAAAGCTATGAAAAATGTGTGGAATGTAAGTAATGCAACTCTTAGGTGTAAATTTATAGCATTAAAAGCTTATATTAAAATGAAGAAAGATCTCAAACACTCAAAATTTCCACCCTAAGAAACTAGAAAAGAAGAACAAATTAAACCCAAAGCAAGCAGAAGGAAAAAATAATAAATGTCAGAGAAGAAATCAATGAAAATGAAAACAGAAAAACAATAGAGGAAATCAGTGAAACAAGAAGCTGGCTCTTTGAAAAGATGAAGAAAATTGATAAACCATTATAAGGTGGGCCAATAAAAAAAAAGAATACACACATTACCAAAATAAAAATGAAAGAGATTTCATAGTTATCAACCCTACAAAAGTTAAAAGGATTACAAGGAGAAACTATGAACAACTTTATGCCAACAAAGTTAAACAACTTAGATAAAATGAACAAATTCTTATGATAGACACAAATTACCAAAACTGATGCAAGAAGAAATAGAAAATCTGAATAGAACTAAAATAAACAAATTGAATTAATAACTGTAGTATCTAACAAGGAAAAGGTTGGGCCCAATGACTGTATTAATGAATTCTATCAATATTAAAGAAATAATACCAACCATATACAAACTCTTTCAGAAAATAGAGAAGGAAATACCCATTTCATCCTGTAAGGCCAGTATTATCCTTATACCAAAGTCAGAAAAAAAAATCACAAGAAAAGAAAACTAAAGATCAATATTTCTAATGAAGATAGAAAAACTCCTTAGTGAAAACTATAATTAACTCTATTTAATCCTTAATTGACCCAGCCAAATTTTTTAAGGGATTACTATACAACAGTTCTAGTGGCATTTAGCCTAGAAACAAAAGATCATTTTAATATCTGAAAATCAATTAATACATAATAATAATAGAATAAAGGACCCACATGATTTCTCAATTTGAAAAAATCCACATCCATTTATGATAATAACTGTCAGCAAACTAGAAATAGAAGCGAACTTCCTCAGCCTGATAAAGAGCATCTATGAAAAACCTACCGCTAATATAATGATTTATGAAAAACTGCATGATTTCCTCCTAAGATCAGGAATAAAGCAAAGATGTCTGCTATTACTTCTTCTATTCACCACTGCAGTAGAACACTTAGCCAAAACAATAAATGAAGAAAAAGAAATTAAACACATATAGATGGAAAGGAAAAAGGAAATCTCTCTTTCTGGGAAACATAAAAAAACAACTAGAACTAATAAAATAATCACCAAAGTCACAGGATACAAGACTGGTATACAAAAATCACTTGTATTTCTGTGCATTAGCAATAAGCAATCCAACAATAAAATTAAGAATACTCTTTAATTCACAATAGTGTTGAAACAAATACTTAGAAATAGACAAAAAGATCTAAGATTTGTGCCCTGAAACTATGAAGCTACTACTACAAAACTTATACACTGAAAGCTACAAACCATTACATGAACAATATGAATGAACTACAGCAGCATCATGCTAGGGTGAAAGCAAACACAAAAGACTACATATTGTATGATTTATTTTATACGAGCTTATGTTATATGATAAATAACACACCAGCAGTTGTTTGGGGATGAGAGCTGGTAATGGGATGTGACTGCAAACAGTATGAGGGAGTGATGGAACTGTTCTCAAGCTGGATTGCAATCACTCTTGCACAACTCTGTCCATTTACCAAAAGTCATTGTGACACTTCCACTTGTGATAAAGGGGGAATAGATTATTTGATCAGCTATCTGCCGTGACAAGTAGAAAACATTAAGAATTAAAAACAAAGTAAGGAAACACAAATCTAATGAAATAATGAAGAATTCTATGCCTTGATCAATGGAAAATGGAAGCACAGGAGGCCTAATATTTAGAGTTGCTTTTTTTTTTTTACCCTGGGAATAAGCATCAATTCTAGAGAAAGAAATTGAGCGGTGTTTTTAATAGCCTCACGGAGCGCAATCTGAGTCCAGGACTCAGCAAGGTAGTGTGGACGAGCCAGCTCTCGAACATGAAACACTGAAAAGTTTGCTTTTGAAATTGACAATAAGTCAAGAAAAATAAATTAAAAAATAAGAGAAAGGAGGTAAAAAGTTGTAGATATACAAAATCCGAAAGAATCAACATATTAGTAAAATTAATAAGTGAGTTTAACAACATAGCCACATTCAAGATTTAAAATTTCCTTTTTATGTGTCAGTCATAACAGAAACAAAATTAATAAATACCCTTTATGATAAACATCAATAGATGTATACATCACCTTGTAATAAATCAAACAAAAAGGGGAAAAGCTCTACATCAAAAATTATGATACATTATTCATAAAAATATAGATAGCTAGAGATATTTCATGTTCATGGACTGGATATTCAGTTTTGTAGAACTGTCAGTTTTCCCCCAAATTATCTATCTAGTGCAACCCCAATAAAAATTCCAACAGTTTTATATTCCTTTTTTAGAAGCTTGACAAACTGATTGTATTAGTTTTCTATTGCTATGAAACAAGTTACCATAACTCAGAGGCTTTAAAAAAGCATGTACTTAATATATCATATATTCTGTGGATCAGGAGTCTAGGAGCAATTTAACTGGGTCTTTGTTTAGCATCTCACAAGGCAATCAAGGTGTTGGTCCATCTGTGTTCTCATCTGGAGATTGGAGTTCTCTTCAAAGGTCACATGGTTGTTGGCAGAATTTAGTCCCTTGCAGTTGTAGGACTGAGACCTCAGCTCCTAGAAGCTGCCCATAGTTCCATGTCACATGGCCTTCTCCATAGTCAGTTTATATCATTGCAACTTGAATTTTCAAAGCCAGTAGGAGAGTCTCTCCACTCATGTTAGCAAGACTGTGTCTATGCGTGTTGTGTGTGCATCTGTATCCTAATCATGGGAGTCATTACCATCACCTTTGCACATTTTATTAACCAAAAAACAAGCCACAGGTCCTGCTCATAGTCAAGGAGGGAAGATTATACAAGGGTGTAAATATAACAAGCAGGAGCATGGAGCCCATCTTAGAATTCTGCCTGCCATTTTAATCCTAAAATGTATTTGAAATGCAAATAGCTAAGATAGTCTTGAAGACAAAAGGGAAAAGAGAACTTGCTCTACCAGATTTAAGATATTATTATAAAGTAACTATTATAAAGACAGCAGGGCCCTGGTTCAAGGACAGATAAATTCATCAACAGAACAAGATAAAGACCCAGACATAGACCCATGCATTTAGAATCATTTTCCTTGTGGGGAAAAAAGTGGTACTTCAGAGTCATAAGGAAATGATAATGTGACAACTACATACTTATTAGGGGAAAAAAAATGATCCCTACCTCACACAATACACAAAAATCAATTCCCAGAGAATTTTAGATCTATATATAAAAGACAATTGATGACCTTAAGGTAGATTTTACTACCTTAAAACTAAGAACTTCTGTTCATCCTATGACACCAACAGAAGAGTAAAAAAAAATAATAGACCAAGGGAAGATATCTGTGATACATTAAACTATCAAAGGGCTTGTAACCAAAACAAAAGAGCTATAAGGAAAAGGGAAGTAAGACTAGACAAAACAGCCAAAAGACATGACCAAGCACTTTTTACAAAAGAGGATGTCCAAATGGCCAACAAACGTATGAAAAGGCATTCCACCTCATTAGTCATTTAGGAAACATAGGTTAAAACACAAGATGTACTCTGCGCACACATCTGAATAAGTAACCATGCTATGTTTTGATGAGGATGTGGAACAACAGGAACGTCCATACACTCCAAGTGGGGTGTGAATCTGTGTGCAACCACTTTAGAAAAATGTTTGTCACTGCATGCCAAAGCTGAGCTTAACACAAGCTTTAGCACGATTTTAGTTATACAACCAAGAGAAATAAATGTCAATGTACACCAAGGGACATGCAAGAATATTCTTGATCACATAATCCATCATATCAAAGACTGGAAAACTCCTAAATATCCACCAACAGAATAATGGAAATTCACATTGTGGTATAGTCACAGAATGGAAACCTGAAAGCAATGAAAGGTATGAACTACACCTACAACACACAAAGAGCACAGTGTGCGGTCTCATTACGTAAAGTTAACAAACAAAGCTATAGTGTTCAGGGATGCATGCTTAGGTGGTAAATCGTAAAGCAAAACAAGGAATTTCACGCCATAAGAGTTAGCATAGTGTTTTGTTTTGTTTCATTTTGTTTTTCTCTGGGGAAGAGAGGGTAATGACGGAGACGAAGCTCGGGGAGGATTGGTAGCTTGGATGACAGTCACATGAGTGTCTGCATGTTTCTTTTTTGTGCACTTTTCTATATGTGTGTTATATTTCACAGTAAACAAGTTTTAATAACATTAAATAAATATTTATTGCAAATATATGATAAACATTTTATATCCTTATTATATCATCAGCTTTTATAAATCAAATGGGGAAACAATTGTCAAATAGAAAAACAGAAAATTCAAAAGTTATAAATTCAAGGATCCAATTAACACTTTTAAGCTGTCAGTCTCAGCAATCAAATAAATTTAGTTTAATTGTATAATTGAAATGTCCAACAGTAGGGGAATTTCCATGCAATAGGCAACTATTAATGATGTTATAAATAATCTTTGAGACCTGGAATCATAGTCATGACATAGTAAGTGCTTAACACAAGTTATAAAACTATCTGAACAATGGGGGAGAAAGCCCCTGATATATTAATGAAAAGTCCATGTTATAAAACAATACAAAATGTGATCCATTTCTAAAAAGAAATCTTTGTGTGGATATGTATTTGTGTAATACACAATGCAGATTGTGATATGTCTAAAGTGTAAGAAAGAACAGGCTGATATATTTCAAAAGGTTGAGTTCCCATCTCTGAGGGTTAAGAATACAGATGATTTCAATTTTATAATTTTCTTTATGTGTGTGTTCTAAATTCTTCACAGTGAGCATGTATTAGTGATGAATATGGAAAAAAGAATGTTTTTTAATGAGCAGCTGGGAATCATGGCCTGTCAGCACAGTGAGGGTGTGAGGTGAGGGTGAGGGAGGTGGCTACCTTCTCCTGCCCCTCCTCACCCCACCACCCATACACCCCTCATGTCAGCAAGGACAATTTTTTTTAATAAGTAAAGTAGAACAACCCCTAACCTGTCTGGCAGCAGACAGGTGATTCTTTGTCCAAATCACAACGATCAGGCAAGCGGTAAACTTGAAAACCTGCTATGGAGACCCATCCCTGCGGCTGAAAGCCAGTGGGGAGCGGTGGGGTCAGCAAAGGTGGTGGCGGAAAAATCTGGAACAATGATGGAGTGGAGGCACCTCGTTTTAAATAAGTAAAATCTCCAGCTTATCTTGCTGTTGCTACTTTGGGGCCACTGATGAAATTATTTTTTATTTTAATTCTATGTCACTAATAACACCAGGATGTGAACAAAGATTGCTGTCTGAGCCACCTAACAGGTGCAAGGACACAGCTAAAGCCCCAGCACATGAGCACACCAACCAGGCATCAGTGATGACAGCTCTGCACACCCATCTGACCCTCTCGGCAGGGTTAATAAAGGCCTTTGCTTAATTCCTCCACTCCAAGGCATTCCGTGGATGGGCACCAGTTGGTAATTATTATACCCATAAGGTGAGTCAAGATTACAGTGTATCTGCATCTAATAACCACCTCTCAGCAACTTTTTCACCCTCTCCTTCTCAGTCTGTTTTCTATGAGCTACCCAGCCGTGCCCTGGACCCCTTGCAAACAGAAGCCATGAGAAGCAGAGGGGACCCGGCTGAGGGCAGGAGGCAAGGATGCCCTTGCTGGGTGTTCAGATTCATCCCCAGAAAAGGCTGAGCCCTAGAAAGATGATGAGAAAGAGTAAAAGGTTACCTGGCTCCCCTCCTGACAGTACATAATTAAAAATCCAAATAGCAAGCATTCATTAAGTTTAAGAAAGTCCAAAAACCTCAAAAATCAGTATGGACATCATGGTGAAGTTAACAAATTTGGTTTTCCTCTTTGGTACTCTGCTTTGAGGTATTGTTGGCACTTTGCCCATTGGTGACGCTGACATGGTTTCGTCTCACACTGCCCTTTGAGAAAACCTCTAGGTTAGGCTTTTCTTCAAAATGCAATGACCTGCATCATTCTGGAAATTCAAGAGAAAGAATGAGCAGAGTCCTAAAACACTGCAGGCAAGGGAATCCAGCCACCATGGCATAGCAGTGGGTCAGCAAGTCATAGGAACCCAGAGACTAGAAATCAAGTGGTTCTGGTTTGTTATATTCTTTTTTGCTGTAGATTTAGAACTCACGTTCTTAAAAAATGCAAAATAGCCTCAGGTGGCGGGGTTAGGCTAAGATGGTATGTGCCATTAAACAGGCAGATCGGGACTCAGGGGCAGCCTGGTCACCTGCAGAGAGAGAACATGTGGGACCATCGCCAGCCATTAATGGGTACTGACGCCCTCCTGTCAACAGCACCCATCTCAGACTGGGTCACAGAGATGCGTCCCTGCCGCCTGCTCTGTCAGGTGTGGACACGGGCACAGATCTGATACTCATCCTTTTCATTCAACTGCAGCGAAGGGCTCTTGCAGTCCTGACAATATTATCTCGTGTGCGGAAGGAAGTGAATAATAATTCAAAGGCCCTTTGGACAATATCCTTCTGTCTGAGGAATCATATACTCAAATAATCTAATTCATAAAGCCTCCTCACTACCTTACTGCCCAGGTTCCATTTTCTATTACATATATTTTTGCCACTCAACGAATGACAGATAGAGGGAATTAATATGTGGTTGATTGCATCTCACAAAGGTACTTGGACACACTTAAGATCACTGACATCTTTTTTCTTTCTAGCACCTTATAAAGCAATGTGTTCTCTGAATGTATGTGTAAGACACACACTGATATTAAAAGCTGTATTCAACACAGCCTAATGAAAAGGATGTCACATCAAAACCAGAGTTAACATCTAACATATATGATAATCATTAAAAAGATTAAAGGAACTGGTATAAGGTTGATGCCACCAAACTGCCTTCATTCACTACCTTTGTCCTGAGGCAAAGCTAAACATCCATGGGAAGATGGCAGGACCACCGTGCCAGGAGGATGTGACTTCCAGACAGGAGCATATGCTGTGTCATCCCCTGCCCTAGCTGTTTCTGAAAATGCAAACAAATTGCATTCAGTGATGAAAGATACTCAGTGTATCTTGGGTGCTCTCTACAAGCAAAGGGGACACGTTGTAATAAATTTCCTAAGTCAACCACTCAACCTTGCACCCTGAGCCTGTTAAAAGCATGGGGCTACAGGTTGATGTAAAAATGATCTTGGACTGCCCATTTGGAGGCAGAAGAGTGTGGTGGTTATGTGCTTGGGCTCTGCAGCAGGCCTCCCAGAACCCAGCCCTGGCTCTCCCACACTCTTGCCATATGACCGTGGGCAAATTACTCAACCCCTGCAAATCCCACTTCCCTCACTGTGACAGAGGACTCAGTAATGGCCCCTGCCTCCTAGGATTTTTGTCCGTGGAGCTAGGCCATGCAAATTAGCACACTGTCTTTTAAAAATTAAATGATCAATAGATATTAACCCTTAACCCTCACTATTAGGATAAATAATAAATTCTAAGTGAACTTGAACTACATATCCCAAACTCTATTCCATGGAACAATCAGGAAGTTAATAGGTGCTCCATAGGAGAAATAAAAAAATTACCTGGTCAGTTAAGAGAGGCAAACAAAGTTGACCTGGCCTCTACTTCTCTCCAACTTTTTAACAGATTGAAGGGTTTGTGACTTATCTCATGACTGACAAAGATTCCATGCACACAATTAAGAAATGAAGAGTTAAATAGGACTGCAGATGAAATGCCCAGCACGTTCAAGAAGGTTCTAGGGGTGGACTTTTGCCAAGAGCTTTAACATGAGGCCAAAACAGAAACAGGAAGATGTCCAGGATGACCCTGAAGCCACCTCCAAATTCTGAAGGAATGATGGAAGCAAGGTGTAAGGTTCTGCCTAAATGAAGAAACAGACTCAAAAGGGAAGCTTGAGTGCAAGGAAAATATCTCCAAAGGCTGCTCAGGATGGCAAGTGAGGAACGGAATGGGGAAAACTTGGCATTTTTTGTGATATCTCAAGGGGAGCAAGATTTTGAAGGAAAGAGTAGCCAGTGATGATGCTTTTTTAAAGCTGTAGATTTTCCAATATGGCTCTAAAACTAAGCCCCACTTCCTAAGTAGAAGCCTCAAGTTCATGCCCAACACTCAGGAAACCTACCGCAACACCCCAAAAAGAGATCTCAGCAACTGGGTCTTTGGTGTAAAAAATTGAGCCTCTTCCACCATCCTCAGGCTTTAAATATCAGCCAGTTTGCTGTGCGGAAATCCTACAGCTCTTGCCAGATTCTAAGGCAGGCAAAAGGAAAACCCTCTGCCCCACAGACCATCTCCTTTCCTTCTCTGGGAAATAGTTTCTCACCGAAAGTGACCAAACCCAATCTGACCACCACAAGAGGTTTTGTACGATCTCTGGCCATTCTGAAACCCACTTTCAAAGCAGGAAATCATGCCAGCCCAAAGGCATCCACTACATAGCAGGCATATTCCTAAACGCTTGTGACAATAATAGCTTCATCTTACTAAGCATACAGATAAGATGACTATTCTACAAGGGCCAAGTGACTGGTTTTAAGGTATCAGTCTCTTCATTTAACAATACTACATTGAGTACTAAATGCAACACACCATGCCAACCCATTAATTGACATCAGACAGCCTCTATTTCTTTCAAAATTATATTGGAAAGCAAAAATAGATGCAATCCTGGTGCATTCTCTATGAGAGCCCCCCAATTCACCTAAGTCAGAGTCAAAAATGTGCCTGGAGTGAGCTTGCAAGTGAGCCCCTTATACTCCACAAAGATAAAACAATTGTTCAACCCTGAAGTTGTAAATGATGAGAAGGGCAAATACTGATGAGCGGAAAAGGTGACACCCCAGCTTCCAGTGTTTCCCCAGATGAAGCCAATAAGATTCAAAGGAGGCCTTTTCTTTACAAAGAAACACGTCTTCCTTGAGAAGGAGCCGTGCAGCCGATTAAGACCTTTCCCAAGCATTTGCTAACCGACTTATAGGCATCATTGCTCCCTTGGGCCTTGGGACCCCTCCACCTTCCTGAACAGAGTAGCTGAATAGGTAAATGGGTTATATCAGGCCAGGAAATCAATGTGTATACTGTGTTCTCAGCCACAGATGAGCATGTCGAAGCCATTTTATTATAGCTCTAGGAGCTGTATTGATCGAGCTGTAACTACTCGGAGGTGCCTGGCAGTCCAATGAGGATGCATCCTTCTGTCCATCCAGCCGCCTCTTTCCCCCGTAGTGCTTAGAGAGTAAGTGTTTGCAGATTGGATTAATTTAATGTTTGCTTAATCAAAACTGACTGCCCTGGACCTTAAATGCTATTAATTACTAAGAGAATCCAGAACTAATCCTCTAACACCGTGAGGGCAGGGAGGAACAGCGGCTATGCAGAGAAAGCCGCACGCTTGGGGAAATTCTGTTTGTCGTTCTTCCCAGATGTTCATTTTGTTTCCTTCTCCACTTCCACCACCACCACCATTCACCCAGCCGTTTGTCCTCCACAGCCTTCTAGAAAATACTCGCTGCTTTTATTGCTCTTCGTTGTGGTACAAATGATGTGTGCATTTGAAGTACTGGCTAGCCACAGGGCCCCAGCCTCTGAGGTCAGGCAGTTTTCATCACTTCTTTCTCCAGGCTGCTCTGGTCAAAGAGCACCCACTGCACCCTCATACTAATCCAGTTAGTGGTGGAGATGGCTCCTTCCTACAGGGCCTCTGCTTTCTCAGTGTGTGACAAGCCCAGTACATAGTGGGTATCCACAGGGGTTTGCTGAACTGAATTTAGGGAGGAGACAATGGCCCCTGCCAGGGGCTGTATTTTACAGAGCTCTCAGCTGTGTTGATGCCTCTCCAGAAACAGGATCTCGTAGACTTCATCCAATCCTCCACCCTCCCTGCTCTTGGAAAGATAGGATAGTGTCCTTGGCACCAAGATCCAATGTCTCTGTGGCTTGAGGCCTGAATACCCCCAAAGGAGAATCCGGGAGGGTATGCCCATCTCCAGCTCTATTCCACTGCTTTGCAAAAAGGTGACCATGGACCACAAAACACCATGCAGCTCAAGCAGAGGGCCAGTGTGAACCAGGAGGGATACTGCTAAAGCCCAAATGTGTGCTTTCCTCCAGCAAACCAGAGGCTTTTAATAAAAATCCTGTGCACGTATAGTTCAGCTGCAAGCACACACCATGTCTCCTGGACACCTCTCCATCAGTACTGAGTGGCCCCACAGCCCCCCACATCTGCATATTATGGACAGAAAGTCGCTCCTCAAACAGGATCCATCTGCTGAGCCGCAGGCCTGGGAGGCAGACATGCCTTCAAACAAAAGCCCTGCTACAATGGCGTAGTATCTCAGCCCCCAGCACACCACTGGCGCTGCAACATTTTTACAGGAGTCACAGACTCAAGTGTCTACAGTGAAATAGCAGGTAAAGGAAGTGACAAAAGCACGTAGGGTGTGTGTTAATACAGAGCCGTGAGGTCCACAACTTAGGGACGGCATGCTTCAGGAGGGGCCACTGACACAGCTCTGGCTGCCCACTTCCCTGCCGAACACAGGCTCAGTGTGAACAAGTTTATTTTCGCATGGCATCACTCGAGTGTGATATGCTGGCAACCCATTCCATTTTAAAAACCTACAGAAGCGATTCAAATATGGCTTCCAGTTTAGTTAGGAGTGTTGTACTGATGTCGATGCCTGGTTTTGATAATGTCCTGTGGTGACATAAGATACCGTCACTGGGGGAGTTTGGGGGAAGAATACACAGGGACTCTTCGTGTCATTTTTACAGATTTTTGTGAATCTTAAGTTATTTCAAAATACAAAGTTCAACACATACACACAGTGGGTGTGGGCTGAACTATAAACATCACCAAGCCACCAGTTTTCTCCTTCATGTTTGCCGACATCCCTTGATCAAGTCCAGATAGGCTAGTGGCAGCAGAACCTCACAGGCCAGGTGGGAGAAGGACCTTAAAGGCCTGATATGTGAACCCGAATTATGGTCAACTAACCTGTGGGTCCCCTGGCGGAGCCTGTGCCCTGGAGGTGACACCTGCCATGGACTTAGGTCACTGAGACTCTGCCTATGAAGCCTTTTCCAGATTTCTGAGGTCATATCACCATGACACCACCTAACGCCTACTGATTCATTTGCATTGTGCACAAATGATTTTTATTTGATGAATAGAGCACTAGGCTTACAATTCAGCCACTGTGTGGTAAATTACACCGGCCAGATTAACTGTATAAAGAACACGTCTCAAAACAATGATTTCACTTCAAGCTAAAGAGTAACAAGTGCCCTTTCTTTCACTTCTAAATTACATTTTCAATCATAAATATTGAAAATTATGTTTCTGATCACTGCTGTCACCTTGTGAGTAGTGGCACATGAGCCCCACAGACACATGGGTTTTTACAAAAGGAAAAAGCAAAGGCCATTAGAACACCCAAACCACTTTGACTTTTAAAGGGCTTGTTCCCCCAGCCCACGAGATTACAGAAAGATGGCACCCTTTGGAGCTTGCAGAGGCAGAGATTGGTGGATGTGTTTGCACACTGGTTATTAAACATGTGAAATTATTACTCTGGGTGCATTTTGCCACCTATTGTGTACAAGCTGTTTCAGTTGTTTCACCGGTAGGTATGATATAGCCATTGCTCCAGAGATGCAGGCAGCAGACAGCCTACCTTCTACGTGGTAGCCGCCTAAAACATCTGAGCTATAAGCAAAGGAATTTTTTAAATGTAAATTGTGGGCTAGCAAGCTGATCCTTCTCTCAAATGATAACAACAGTCAAGGCTGTAAGGATGGAGAGAGACTTCACAGGAAGAAATGGGATGTTCTGACTTCTTGGCTCGCCCCATGGTTCTGGCTTGGAGAAGGGAAGAAGGGAAAAGCCTCTGCTGGAAACACACGACTAGGAAACAGTCAGTTGGAAAGACTATAGATGGTGAGCTTGTTTAGTTGCAGATATTTTGAAATTAACATGAAAATAACCAGTTTGCCTACAAAGAAGAAACAAAGTACCCTTTTTCAACCAATGACCTGTATCCTTCAAGACCTGTGCCCTTGTGCCTCCAGATGCACTCAACAGTTAGGTTTAACTCTGCTCTGCATCCATGTGCATGTCAGGCTGAACACGTCAGCTCATCATGTCATGGATGAACTCTCAGTGGGTTCTATCAGTCTCTCTGCCCTACTCACTCACATCAAGGATTACTGACGGCCCTGCTTGTGCTGCACCTGCTGTACTATGGCAAAGTTACACACGGAATATTCCAAGCCATAAAGACAGTCTGGGATATATTCTCTGCCGTCCTGAACTGTGGTACCCACCACCACTACCACCATCAAATGTACATTCTCATCATTTTGAAGGATAAAGGATTTTTAAGCCAAAGTTTTATAGACCCTAAGATGGTCATCTTTGTATGCAGCTATCCCTGCCCTGCCATATTCCCTTGGTGCTCACCGTTCTAGTCCAGGTTCCAAGGGTGTTTTACTGTAAGTGTGAGGCAGGGAGTTAATGCCAGGATGGCCCTCTAACCAGTGGCAGATAGGAGTTGGTGGATTAATCCCCCAGCTACGTCCCCCCTCAGCTATAACAACTCTGAGGCTTGTTTCACACTCTTCCAGAGTTCCCAGCTAATTAAGCCCCACTGCCAAGGGCAAAAACCTACTCATCAACACACCCTGTGTTAGCTGCCTTTCCAAGCCAGATGAGACCAGGAACTAACCTCCTCTATTACTCAAGAGTTCTCCAGAGAAACAGAGCTAATAAGATATGAACGGAGAGAGAGAAAGATTTACCGGCTCACGGAGGCCTGCAAGTTTAAAATCTAGGATGGACTGGCAGGCTGGAGACTCAGGGAAGAGCCACTATTGCGCTTTAAGTTCAAAGGCTGTTTGCTCAGGGGTGGTCAGTCTTTTGTGCTATGCATGCCTTCAACTGATTGGATGCGGCCCACCCACATTATGGAGGTGTGATCGGATTTACTCACAAAGTCTACCCATTTAAACATTAATCTTATCTGAAATATACCCTCACAGAAATATCCAGAATAATGTGTATGCAAATGCCTGGGCACTGTGGCCCAGCCAAGTGGACACCAAGTTAACCATTGCCCTTCCCTTCCCCACCCCTACCTACCAGCATGTCCTGGTATCACCATGTGAATACACAGCCTGCACCTCAATTCTTGTAACAGGGTGCCTTTCAGAGGGAACCCAACTTAAAGACATGGTATTTTTAGCAAATTATGATCCTGAAAATAAATGAAAGCTTGTCAGTTTTCAGTGCTCTTTCAAAAGCCCAGTGTGGTCCATGAAAGTCCCCCAGTTTGGGAACCACTGAATCACAGGTGCTAGAGTTTAATGCCTAGAGAGGCCCCCACACAATCTCTGAGGCAATGGAAACACACGTTTCCAAGTCACCAATCGTTATTCTAGAAAGACCACAGCATTCCTAAAAGTGACACCAATGTTAGGACCACACTGTCCAAAAAAGTCCTTCTCCTGTCTTGAACGTGCCCCACCTCCCAGAGAGTCAGCAACCTTCTGAGTGCATAAACCCTTATCCAAAGTGCATCTCAGTGCCAGAGGCAGCAATTCCATTTTTAAACACCTTTCTTCAATGGTTTGGAATACATTCACAAAAGAAAACACATTTTTTGACATTCCTAAAAATACATGATCACATCCTACGTGGCAAGACGGGACCAAGTGACTCATAATCACTGCAAATTGCAGTATTGTTGTCTTTGAATGAAAATTGCCAGAGGCCTGTGTTTCGGTTGTCTCAAGCACCCTAGACAGTCATTTGCTGCATCCCAAGACCCAGATCATCTAAGTTGAAGATCATCCCCTCCTCTTTGTATTTCATTAGCAGAGATCAGGTTAATAAAAAGTTTAAAAGTTGACTGCCTTTCCCCTGAGATTTCTTTAGACCTCCTCCGTGGGGATGAGCTGGGAATGGCAGCCGACACTCTCATTTCTTCAGAGTGCTGTCATCTTCCTCTGTGGTCCCTGAAGTCTGCCAATTAAAGACCTCCTGGATGACATTCTGCTGCTGAAGTTATGCACACATAAATCATTGTAATAAGAGAAGATTGTTATGTTAACCTCCGTCATGCAACTCTTTTCCTTTTGTGAGAAATATGGAAAACATTCATTTGTCTGGCACAAAGGAAGCTATTTCCCAGCAGATGCCTGGGAGACTCGCCTCGATGTTGCCCCTTCCTTGTGGTTATGTAGGCAATGCCTTTGCACCAGCAGGCATTACTCAATGCAGAGCAACGAGGCCATAAACCAGGCAGCATTACATCAGAGACAGGATGCTCTGAAATAAATGAGGGGCTGGTTCCAACCAGAAGAACATTTTTCCATGTTTAACCAAGCAAAACTGGAGACACTATTGAACACAGACTCCAAGGTCAGTTCTGAAGGGGCCCAGTCCTGGAGAAGCGAGTCATGTGCTAGCTACAGCTGTGCAAGGAACCCCCAAGGTGGCTGGAGTTTTGCAGTTAGAAGGAGGGGCTGGCGGGCAGCAGCTGTGAATTCCACGTTGACATGAAAGATGACCTCCTCAGGGTGAGTCCCTGGGAGCTGTGTGGTCCCTCACCTCAGTGCAAATCATCACGGGCTGGGCTCAAACTTCCCCAGAATCAACATTTTAAAAGAGAGAGAATTCATTATCAACAAAAAATAAATGTTAATGATGTATTAATTACTTATGTCTACATGTTCACTTTAGAAAATGATATTAATTGAAAGATTTGAAAAATAAAAGTTGAGGCATGACCCGGGCTGCTTCTCTCTATGCTCCGAGGTAAGCCTGCGGCGGGAGATGTCCTGCCACACAATGCGGCCCCTCCTTGAGAAGCTGGCCCACTTTGGGTGTCCCAGGTTGTGGCACCAGCCCTGGTCAAAAGTCCCGTTCTCCCTTTCCCCGAAGTCCTAACTTCAGAGCTGCTCCAAGCACATCCACCTTTGTGGGACAAGTCCACAGCTTTAAAAATTCCTGGTTTTTATTGCCTCTCAAATCATGTTTCTCTAAAGGAATTACTTTTTTTTTTTAACGAAATAAAATAGTGTGTGTAAGGGCTGGTGAGGAAGGGACAGAACACAATTTCCCTTATCACTATTTCACAATCAGTATTAAAGACCTCTATGGTACAATTCAGAGCAATCCACATGCTCTGTAAAGTGTCCCAAAATAACCCACTGAACCCGATCCTGTTGAACTCCTTGTACTTGGCCATGTTGTTATCTCACTCCCTTATTTTCTGTTATTTTCTTCCTTCAAAATGTAAAGGAGTGATATGCTTTTATCTTACGCCGAGGTGGCCAGCCTGGGATGAGGGTTTTCCAGGATGTGGGACATTCAGAGCTAAAACCAGGACAGTCCCAGGCAAATGGTGGAGTCGGTCACCTCCATTAAGGAAGCATTTAAATCTTAGTTGAGCCTACCAAAACAGGACAAATTAACCACAGCTGCCCACTCTTGTAGCAGCAGAAACAACAGCGTATTCACCAGGTTGGGAGAAATAGGTCCTACTGGGTTTCCGAGCAGAGGGGAGGCCCGAATGAGTCACCGTTAAGAGCCAGTTCACCTCAAACTGGAAGGACAGACTGAAGGCTTTCAGAGGGTGCTCCATGATTCCAGGGCATGAAATGATGAGGGCTCCAGGGAGGGGGATGAAGAACAGATAGAGGGGCAGTAGTTCACCTGAGCCTGCAACACGGTATGACATTGCCTCCCTAGCGTACATTGCCAAAGCACTGTCCCATTGCAGTCCTTTTATTTCTAATTAAAATACAGAGGAACACTTAAGAGTATAGAACCAGTATACCTCAACCTTCATAAGCAAAAATGATCAAAATTTTGATTATTGCCACCTCAACAGCCCTAAGAATCATCATGCTTGCATGATTTAAACCCCAGAGTGTCGGGAGCAGCTTACCCCAGACCCAGTGAACTTACAGCATGGAAATTGGCCAAAAGATTGGCCACGATACCTGCCCTACTGCTGGGCTTTCAGGCGGAGCCTGGGGTGCTTCCATGGGCATTATGCATGTGAGCGGGACATGGATGGGCTTGGTTAAATCGCTGTTGGGGTCTTTCCTTTGGACTTTAAGTTGATATTAGCTGGATAGCTGACTTCATCCACTAATCCCACATCCAAATTAGACTTTCCATATCCTGAAGGGTTGGGCTGGAAGATGGAGAATAATAGTTATAAGGAGGAAGAGAGACTACTAACACTGACTGCTCCCCATGTGTCAGGTGCCCTAAGAAACTGCTATTTTTGTGGGTCCAATTTTTATGCTACTCACCCTAATACATCATTGCCCATAACCCTCACAGCAAGCGCACTGACACTATCTCTACCCACTTTTTACTTGAGAACACAGAGGTGGGAAAAGGACACAGTTCAAGTACACAGTAGAGCTCAGCTCTAATTCCAGAAACTGTGCTCTCAACACACCCTCGACTGTTCCTCTTCAACCCAATTCCCCAATTCTCTTACCATCTCCCTGTCCCTCCCCAAACTGCAAGCTGCCGACAACAGTGGATAAGCAGACAGGATCCGCGGGAGAGGTACCAAATGAATGGTCACAGGCGGGGGACCGCCTGCAGTGAGGACAGTGTGGGCTGACCTCCATGCGGGCAGTTGTCACAAACTTGCCTTGACTGGTGGGCCAACACATAGCCGACTTCCCCTTGCACTTGTTCCAGTTTATTTCATTTGTTCAAGCTTGAAAACAGCTCAACTATGTATATACTGTGTTCTGAAGTGCTTCCACGGACACCATTTATTAGTCACTTTGATCTAATTCATCACACACAAAAACCTCAAATAAGTACCTAGTGTCCTGGCAGAGGGGGGCATGTTGAGGCAATGAAAGTCCGCCTCAGCCCCAGTTTCCATGGCTCGAGCCGTTGGTGCCATGGGTTCAAAATGTAATTAAAAGAAGACTGTCGACTGAACCGTTGTCAAAATGCCACGTCACCCCCTGAAGGAGAGGCGTGCATTAGTCAATTTCCCCCATCCGTGCCAAAGTTTCGGAGAGACCCTTCACTTTATAAATCAACTCACAGCTTAGGACATCCTGGCAGCCCCTTGGAGGAACCAGTGGGAATGACAGGGAAAGAGCGGATAACCATCATGGCTTGACTGGATACAGGTGTTTGCGTTTACAGACGAACCACAAACGCCTGGATCTTTGACAGGCGTTGATGCTATCAGTGAATCGCAGCTATTATTGGCTCCGGTCGCCAAGGGCTGGGGGCCTTTCCCTTAGCAACATATCTGAGGCTGATAACATTTGGCTGAACTTTTCAGATCTTAACCTCCCTTCTGACTTTCTGCAGTCAAACCCGCCTAAACTGATCAGAAGAAGAGACACGCAGTGGGAAGACAAGTAAAATATTATTGACTGGACTGTTTCATGTCTATTAGGAAGAAAGAGCAAAAAGGGGAGGGAGAGCCTTACAGCTTGACAGGCTTCAAGATAATCAGGGGAGGAATCAGGGATGCACAGTAACCCTCGGTGAAGTTGGAAAGCGCAGGCTTACGAGAGAGGTCATTGTTCTGTGCGGGGAAACAAACAGCATGCCGAGCAAACAAAGGCAAGATTGCAGACCTCCATGGGACCCCACTCTGCCTGGCCCCTGCTCCTCCAATAAAGCACAGGATGGGAAACAAAATCAGGGAGTCATATGGCATAAGGAAGGGGCGGGCCGTCCACAACCTCACCCTGAAGGTTTTTGCTTCTGGATGTCCACACACACTCCAGCACCTTTGCTCAAGGCAGAGGTGGGACCCGCAGGCATAGGAGAGGCTGCCCTTAAAGAATTTGTCTTTGGCAATTGGTATTTTCAATTTGCATTTCACTTCCCTGCTCCATTCCCCAAGGTTCCTGGACTGACCTCCTTGTCTCCCCAAGTTCACGTCTCCAGCATCCTGTGTGTTTCTGTTGGGAGGATGGTGACTGGAAGGACTCTGCTTGCTCTAAATGACCCTGATGTCAGTCACCAAGGCCATCTAGGAATTGACAGACAGGTCGTTTGATAGAAGGCATGCTCCCAGCTGCTCCCAAACCCACTGAGGAGCACAATACTCCATCTGATAACCACGTACAGAGTCAGATTTGCCATGTGAAGCGGAGGCCAAGATCTTGGACACTGATATGAAAAGTCTGAGCAATGAGGACATGCCTGCCCTGGCCCTGCGGCCCTCCCCAGCCTCACACCCATTTTCACTCACCCCTTGGTTTTGTCAGTTAGGACCACTAACTGTCAGTGCTCAGAGGCCTCAGGAAATCTGCATGACTTTCCACACTGTCCAGTGGGTCCAGTTCGCCATGGAGACTTCACTCTTTGGGAGACAGGGCCAGTTTTCCCCCAGCATGTTTCCACTGTGTATTTCAGCATCCTTGATCTATACAGATAAGGTTGTTTATGGTTGGCCATAAAGCACTGTCCTTTGGTAAAGGGAGACATCGAAGGGAAACATCCATGGCCTCTGGAACCCCATGACTTTGCTGATGGGAGTTTCCCATGCTGCAAGAGGGGCCGGGGGAGCGACATTTCAGCAAACCGCCAGGACAGAGAGAGGGACGGTCAGAGGCACTACTGGAAGGAACTAAGAAGCCACCCTCTTCAATCCTTTATCCCACATTTGGGGAAACTGAGGCACAGGGCAAGAAAGGAAGAAATACTTGGGTAGACAGAGACAGTGAATCCAGTGGCTCGTCTGTGTGTCTAACCACATACGCTGCCTCACAGCATGCTAGGGCATGCACCCATCCATGCTCCAGACACCCTGAGGCAGGTCCCAGCCCTCAGGAGCATTCTCCAGCTCCCTAAGATCTGGCCAGGCTCCACCAGAGACCCTTAGCTGGGCCTGGACCAAGCAAGCACCTATCTGCAACACACTGCCCGTGTGACCCGCAGTTTCTCCTCCCCTCACGCAGCCCCTACTCCCACTCATTCCTGTCGGCTGCCTGAGCTCATTCCTATTCTCCCACTTCTGATCACACACAGCCCCCCAGTTCTTACCATAGAGCCTTCTAGAACCCTGGGTCTGTGACATCATGATGATCACGACGATGATAACAGCAGAGCAGCAACCACGTAGATCATTTCATCCAATCCCTGACGGTTTTCTGCTTTGTTCTGTAGAAACCACAACCCCACCATGGAAGCAGGACCCTCATGACTCCTCTGCAGGGGACGCCCAGAGAGGCGATGTAACTTACTCAAGCTCACACGGCCAGGATTCAAGCCCCACGGTTCTTCCTATTCAGCCGCCTTCACCCAGAGTTGCCCCTAAATCATGCCATCAGCACGGGGGCAGCTAGTCCCAGGATTCCCACGCCCCCACGTACACTTCTCTGACCGCAGCTGCCTCCCCTCCCAGTCTCCAGCCGCTCTGACTGTGACTTCCTGGAGAGCTCTGGGAACGTGATCCCAGCTTTCTCGTCCGGCAGCAGCCCCTGGCTATTCCTTGTCCCTGTTGCTCAGCATCCAAGTTAGAACCCTGGTCCATCCTCTTCTACCCTAAACCCACGTGGCTGAGCCACTGGTAAAAGTCATGCCACCATGTAGTGCACCGTCCGGCCCTTGAGGCCCCCATCAGAGCTTCCCTCCTCTGTTTCCACTCCCTCTTCCAGTCCTCCCAATGGCTCTTGTGCCCCTCGCCCATTACTCCACAGACAGACTTAGAAACATTCCTGGCTATTCCTCCTTCGGCCGGCCTCACCACACTGTCCTTCTGTTGAAGGCCAGCCTTCCTGCCCTGCTCTGTGCCTCCCACAGTCCTCTCCCCTCTTCTCCCTGGCTCAAGGCTCTCCCACCCCAAACAAACCAAAAACCCTTGACCCCTCATTCCCTCCCTTGCTCAAGCCACCCATGACCTTCCTGCAGCTGGAGCTAATGGACACCTCTCAGTCCTTACGCTGCTGGCCATCTCTGCTGCACTTACCACTGGTGGCCACTCCTGCCATCTTGAAACTGTCGACCCCTGGACCTCTGGTTTTCTCCCCACCTCCCTGACCACTCGGGCTCAGCTCCACCCACAGCCTTTGCGTTCTCAACCTGCCCCTTGATGTTGGTGTTCTCCAGGCTTCTGCTGACAATCCACCCTTCTTCCCTCCACACACTCTCTCCTTCCCAGCTTTAACTGCCACCCCGGCGCCAGCCCAAACTCTTCCCACATACTTCAGACATAGGTCCGAACTGGCTGGACATCTCCAGTTGCCTTCAGCAAAAGAATGTGTTCATGATGAGGGTCCAATGTCTGATATTTTTCCATGGTGATTTGAAAAGGTGGTTTCAGATTACACTCTGGCTTCCTGGGGTGACTGACCATGAGGGTAAAGTGCACTGACAATACCAATGGGTGCCTTTCCAGGTCAAGGTCACTGTATTTCTCATGTCAAATTAATGGGTGGTTCCCCCAGTACCAGTGAGTGGTGCGAGTCTGTCTCAGCTCTGATGACCCAGCCTCTGCCAAGGGTGAGACCTGGGGTTTTTGAGGGGGGATCACGGTCAACTACCCTCCTATCCCATGACACCGAGCAGCCGTGTCATCTGTCATGGCTCTAAGCTGATCTCCGCTTGCACCAATTCTGAGTCAGAGGCATTGATTTAGAGAAAAGTTGAATGTTGATGAACAGATAAAGAGCCAGCCTCCAGACCTTCTGAGCTGTGTTTCCAGGGCGCACGTGAGCCGTGGGGTACCTCTCCCCTTCACATACACTGCACCGGGAACAGAGCAGCCCCATGCAACGTCACAGCCCTGGGAGAGTGGTGAGAAGTGGCCTCGGAAAGGACTGCCCTCCTCAAATGAGTTTGCTGTCACTCAGCTTTCAGAATTGCTGTCCCTGGTCTGCACTGTCACGAGCGTGAAGGTGATGCACAGCCATCGCTTCCCTCGGCCACCCCTCGGAGGCCCCTCCAGCCTGTCAGCACAGTGGGGGGGCAGTGGAAGGGTGTCTGTCCGAGAAACCTGCGTTCAGGTCGCCCTCTGTCACTCACTAGCTGTGTGACTTTGGGAAAGTGGTGTCGATTCAAGGCTTTAATGTGGTTATTATCAGAGCTCTTGTGAGTGAGCTGAGGGACAGAGGGTGCAGCCAGTGGGGTGGCGTCTATCCGGTCCTTCCCTGGGCCCTCCCCGCGAAGCTCCCTCCACTGGTCACCCCCAGCTGTTCACTCCTTTTCATCTTCAGGCTTCTGCTCACCAGTCAGCTCCTAAGAGAAGACTGCCCACCGCCCACTCCAGTGGGGTCACCAACTCCAGACACTTTCTGAATCATTTTCTGAAGAGACTATGAACAGCGGTTATCATTAAGTGGAATTTATTTATTTATTACTTATTATCAGGTGGTTTGAAAGCCTCGGTCTAACTCAGCCCCTGACGTAGAACATGGCTGGCTCTTAGCAGGTCCTCAGTAGACACAGACACCCATTTGATAGAGAACGAGGGAAAGATGGAACTGGCACCCTCTGCCTAAGCCTGGAGTGGCCTCAGGGCCTTCAAAGCCTGATTTTCAGGTTTCAGGGGGTTCAGCTTCTTGTCACTTTCTCCTCCAACCCCATCAATGATGTAAAAGTCGGGGTTCCTCTTTTGGACGCATTTCCACTTTGAATTCAGGGAACCCAAGACAATGTCAACTCCTACAGTGAGCCCTGAGACCCCTCAGAGGAGCCAATCCTGGACCCAGTCCCCTGGGCACCACTGCACTTACATCCCCTAACCCCCTATAGCAAATGAGAATTCCTCCACGTTAGATATAACCAGGCCTCACCCCTGAGGAAGTTTCTATCGACACCTTCTTGGAGCAATGTGCCCCTAGCAAATAGAGCTGGGAACTTTGTCCTCCCAGAGCCAACCCTACAGAGCGGGGCCAGGCACCCACCCCTTCTCAAAGCCCTTCTTCCCTTTGATCTCATGAGGAAAACAGGTATCTAGCGTATTATTTGGCACATAGGACAAATCCTACTCGTATCCAGGGTCTTTGCTCCTTGTCTGAAATACACCATCATTCTGCAGCCTGGCCATCTGGGGAAAAGTGGGAAAGGAGGGACGCTGAGAAAGAGATAGGGAGACAAACCAAATGGAAGGGAGGGTGAGGCACTCCCAGCAAAAGAGAAGAGACACGGAAAACAGAAAAATGAAAAACGACTTGAAAGGTGGGGAGGAAGAAGTCATATACAGAGCAAAGAAAGATTAAGAGAGAGAATTCACCAAGATCTTTCCCAAAACACCGTGGTTTGTGAGTGGGTGGGGGGGAAGGGGTCTGAGCTAAAGGTCACACAATGCTGTTCCCTTGGCCTGAAGGGTCTAAAGCCTTATAACAGCCCTCTACCATTGCTGCACGGTATAAACCATAGAGGCTCCATTCTGGCTCAGATATCCAGCAGTCCAGCACTAAAAAAAACTCCTCAGATGCAAAGATGGTCAGCAGAGCAGTGTCTCCCAGAATTTAACCTGTGGACTGCTCTGGGCCCTGCCCAGAGGTTTGCCAAGCACCCTCAGAACACTTGCATTTGCCAGGACGGAAAGAAACTGCTTTGCTCCCCACCTCCATCCTCATTGCTTTAGAAAAGTGCAGCCCTCCAGCCCCACCCACCCTGCCCTCCTGAGAAGCCAATGACCTGAAGTCATAGCAAGGACCCCCAAGCCTCAGCCACGATAAGAGCTCTCTGATGTCCCCACTCGCCTCCCTCAGAAATCTGAGGTACGCAGTGCCTGGGTGACAGTAAAATGGGGCTCCACGTGTCCTCTCCTATCCCCGTGGACCTCACCAGAGTTCAAGTCCAGACCAATAGCCTAGAGGCCTCTGAAAGGCCCCCACATGTGACCCTTTGTCACCTTTTCTTCATGTACTCTAAGGGCTTTTCATAAACACGGACGCCTTCCTCAGCAAGTTTGAATTTATAAACAGTTACTCTTTATTCAGGCAAGCAGAGATGAGCAGTTTTATATAAAAGTTACATCTCCATTTAAGAAAGAATATATAATTCCACATTCCACTGTCCCTCGGACTTTATTCCCGTTTATGTAGATCTTAATACAGTTATACAGTCATGGGGCTAACGTCCCCTCTGGATGATAATGAGGTCCTCTCGAACCCTTTAGCTGCTATAAAGTATGCAGAAGTTAAATGCACAGATGGGAAAAAATTTGTCTCAATTTTATACTTCTGCAAAATGGTAATTTTGTACTTAAAATGTACAAGATTGATGTTCAGAAATATAGGCTGATAGTCTAAATTCTATTTGGTCATAATTTATGTAGTGCAGTCCCAAAGAGATACAAAAAGGCAGAGCGTAATTTATCTGCTGGAATCAGTGATAGCTTTGCTAAAACTCCCATTCATTCCATCCCCCATAGTTTTAAGCAGCCTCCATCCTCAGGGCTCACTCTATTTAAGTTCCCCACACTGCTGTTTGATCACATATTGTAGTCTATAATTTGCCTATCATCTGAAGCAAATTTAGGTCCCAGAAGTTATGATCCCTACATAGCAACCACTTTATTTGGTAAATGCAAAATATTTATAGCAATATGAAAACCAGATGAAAATAAAATTCCTATAATCATTGGAACATGCACACTTTATCATTGGGGCTCATAAACACCATTAGAGAAGGACTAACATGTTGCCTAATACAATTACCTTTGATCATGTACTAGAATTTGCTGATGCTTAGGAACCAGAGAAACTTTTCCTCCAGAATCCCTCCCATCCTGCCAACGGCAGGAAACACTGGGCATAGGCTCCAGACAGAGTTGCACCAAAGGAAGGTAGCTGGAAGGCCAAGGCCAGGTGAGTGAGTCTTCACTGTGCCTCAGATGTCGAAACAAACTACTTGGTGAGGGCTCTGCTCTGGACGGGTTGGCCCCTCACCCACCAAAGACATTCCTGACATTGACCATAACCCCAAAATCAGTGAATCTCTACACTGATCAGATGATTTGGATGCTTCTTTGAGACTTCTTTCAATGCTAGTCTTCTCACACCTCCAACTCCTTTTCCTTATGTTTCCAAAATGTTTACCTGGAGATGTTCAGGCTGGAACTACAATACAACTGAGACATAGTCTATCAACAGTTACCTTGGAAAGAAACTAGCACTTCCAAAAAGTGTGAGGAGAGGCAGAGAAAGAACAAATCCCTACTGGAATGGGCATTCGAAAACCAGAGGGGATGACAGCAACAATATTAGGACGAACACACCTGTTGAGTGCCTGCCTGCTCTGCATATTCTATGCCTCACAACAACCCTGCAAGGTGGAGGGAATCACTCCTACATTATAGGTATGCAAATTAAGTGCCAGAGATGTCACGCAGTCAAGTAAGGGGTGTAGGTGAGACTGACACCCAGGACTAATACCATTCAAGCTGGCAGCCTCACCTATTGTATTTTTCCTTAAGCCAACACAGGACGCCAAGTTTTCCAAGGCACTTCTGAAGGATACTGCTTCTCTATCATCAGACCTCTCTCCGCCCACCTAAACCCCTTTCCATCCAGCCCTCAAGGTTGCCTTCAGCTACGTGAAGATGAAATAGAGTCCCAGCTGCATCTCTCTGATAAAAACTTCAACCGTAGCCTCATATATTTTGTAGATACTAAAGATCTCATGGCTCTTTGAACATGAGTGTTAGTATTAATCATTGTGGTTCTCCAGATTATTTCCTCGTTTTTAA